>JARJDW010015635.1:0-15691 GCA_030264715.1 Adinopsis sp. GC000173 | reverse complement strand
TATATTACGATATTAATTTAACTTGGAATTGAATAGACAATCAGTGTTAGATTATGCACGGTAGTTTGCAAAAAACGTAAATTCCTTTACGTAGATTATTTCAAATACCTAAACCACATCAATGCTCATCAATATTTCGCATTTATGCTTTATTTTAGATTACATATTTAATTAAATTATTATCTTTTAGGATCTAATTTAAGTTATTTGAACTCACAAAAAATTATAATCATACTAGATATTAATTTAAGTTCGATAGAATAGAAATGTATAATACGCATGGTAGTTTATAAAAAAGTAAATTTTTTTACGTAAATAATAATTCAAATAATCAAGACCACATCAATCTTTATCAATATTTCGCATTAATTAAGTGTTTGAAAATTATTTAATTAAATTATTGCCTTTTATAATCTATTTTAATTCATTTGATATCACAAAAAGAATTATAATCATACTGGATATTAATTTAACTTGCCCACATCAATCCTCATCAATATTTCGCATTAATTAAGCGTTTGAAATTTGTTTTATTTCAGCTTACATACTTAATTAAATTATTGCCATTTTTAATCTATTTTTTAATTTAAGAAATCTGGCAATATGTCTCATTAATTAAATTTATATAATCATAAATGATAGTAGGTATATTTTGCAATTTAGCGTTTTATACATTAAATTTTAATGGATTTATAGATATAAATTATTACATTTTGATTAATGATTATGTAAACAGTTATAATTTGTAGAAATTTAAAAGAGCTTTATATTGATTAACGTTATCAGTTCCATTAATTATCGTTACATTCTTCAAGGTAAAGCACAAAATTAATTTATCAATATTTATCATTGCCAAAGAAAATTACTTCCAATTTTACTATACATTTATTGATATATTTTTATAAAACATACTTTGAACTGCACGAACCTCCGATTCGTTGTGTTATTTTAATCAATAAAATTCTAAGAAACATCCAAGCCGACTTTTTCAAATAACAATAGTTAATAAAAAAACATAAAAGAAATTTTGCGCCTGATTGTTGGCTGTCATTTTTAATTAAGAGATGACATAATTTAGAAACACGTTTGTCCATCTCTATATATTTAGGTTTTTATTTAAAATAATTTAGAAATAATATCGCAAATAAGTAGTCGGTATACCTACGTAGAGCGTGTAATTAAAACAGTCAAATTAAAAACCAATTATAGAGATTAATTAGAAAAAAAGCAACTCAATTAATTGAGTTGGTACGAATGTTGTGGTATTATTTATACGTAGATAGAATTTTATCGTTTAAATACAGTAGAAATCAACATTGCGGTCTCATTCCCAGAATATGTAACCTATACATACACCTATTATTTGATCTCACTTGATCTAACAGTTTTCGATCTAAACGTGCAGTGCTCTCCGAGCGCGCGACCGTTTATAGCCTCTTTGATAAGAATCACATTTGTTATGACATTTTTTCCTCTCGACGTACTATAGGTATCGTATATGTATTGTACGTACGTACGTACGATACATTTATGTACTTTCACATCAATCGGCTATTTATTCAAAACGACCAGCTCATACACACAATACATATAATGTATAGATGCAAAGTTTCAATTAAAATGTTTCACTATAGTCAATCTCCATAGATGAAGGAAATTTCCGCTTGTTAACTTCGTAGAGTAGCACACACCTTTGCGTCATAATTCAAATTACATACAAACTATAATTAATTAAATAATTTTCCGAAATTACATGACATGTTTTGAGATATTAATAAGGATATCGATCAGATTAAATGTGTTTAATGAATTTAAAATGAATTATTCATCACTTAACTGCACACAATATTATATTTAATAAAACTGTAATGTAAAAAATTGTAGCTTTTTAATTTTGAGCTTTATGAAAATATTTAGCAAAGAATATAATTTTTGTATGTGTAATTGTAGTGATTTGAAGCGCGCATTCTGTTAAACAAAACGAATTTCCATGCAGTTCACACAATCTTTTCAGGAATAAGTTATGAAGAAGTCTCAAAAGCTCGTGCAAACACCTTAAATCATTTTTATATGATTATTAAATTACACAACAAATATATTTGGATCTATTTCGTTTAAATCTTTTCTTTACGTTTATCGATTATTAAGATTTTTTAACAAAAGAAAAAGTTGTAGCTTTTTAATTTTGAGCTTTATGAAAGTATTTAGTAAGTAATATAATTTTTGTATGTAAAATGAATGTGATGTGTAATTGTTGTGATTTGATGCGCGCATTCTGTTAAACGAAACGAATTTCCATGCAGTCCACACAATCTTTTCAGGACTAAAGTATAAAGAGGTCTCAAAAGCTCGTGCAAACACCTTAAATCATTTTTATATAATTATTTAATTACACAACAAATATATATGGATCTATTTCATTTAAATCTTTTCTTTTTTATCGATTATTAAGATTTTTTAACAAATAAAAAAGTTAAATAATTTTTTTATTTAATCATTTAATAACTAATTTAATAAAGAAATAATTTAAATTATATTTCAGACTATTTATAACATATCATATCATATAAATAAATGATTAGATTTATCAATCAACAATCGAAAATTTGAATTTGAATGCAACGCTTTTTTGATTTATTGAAGCGATACGCAACATCTCACCGCAAGCGAACAGATTTATGTTTTCTTTCTTCGTCGTGTATTAATATTTCCATAATAATATTATGTATCTGTCATCGAGGTAGCTGCAGCACACATTCAGCAGCCTCTTTAACATACACACCGCCCACCATTTGTTATACCACTGTGCTACCGCTTGTGTTTTGTTTTGTTTGTGTGTGTGCATGTGTATGTGTACTACGTATATACGCTGCTGCTGCTGCTGCTCGTTTGCTTTATACATATAACCAAATATCAAAGCATCAAAAACAAAAAAAATGTGTGTGTGTGTGTATACGAAACGCAAACATTTGCATGTCCAAGGTAGACGCTGCTTGTCGTTCTCGCTTGACATATTTATTGGTGTGCGAGTCAGAAAGAATATATAATAAAATCAGGGGCTTATTGTTGCGCTGTGACACTTTGATCAAATAAGAGTAATGTCAAAAAATGAATTTATTCTAGATGGAATTAAATTAAATGCAATTTCATATTTATTCAGCAGCAGACAATCTCTGGAATTTCAATTTATAAACACGTTTTTGCAATTCATATTATTTATAAAAGTTACTTCGGAGTAAAAATGTGCTTGCTCTAACGTTTTTAATAAAAATTTGTTCATTTTTAAATAGTACATTGATATTAAAATAACGAAATAAGTAATGTAATATCTTTTTAATTACTATCCATAGTTTTTGTATTCATTGAATTAGAAAAATAACAATTTCACACTTAATTTTTATTAAAAACTTATTGTTTATATCATTTTCTTGAATTTTTTCATTCATTACTTAAATTGAGTAAAAGTTAATCTTTTTTAATAAATATTAGAGAGCTTAACGTTACAGTCAGTTGAAAAAGTTTGTTTCGTGAAGTAAAGTAATTTTTTTTACTAATTAATTGTTAATAATTGCAATTAAATAATTTATTGATGACATTGGTTTATTAAAAGAAATCAAAATAATGGAAATAAGAGTTCCAGGGATTAAAATTCAGATGACGAACAATTTTTTTTTCCTAGCGATTTTTTCATATGTAAAAATATTAGTTTGTTTTAATAGCAATAACTTGTTGCCCATAGAACAGATTGTAGCAAATAATATTTAATAGTTGGCTGCAGATAATGCTTATTCTGAATAAATAAGTTTTTTTCTTCTTCTAAATTGTACAATCAGTTTGATACAAATAAATAACTTGCTATTAATTAAAATTTATAGTATTGTACGAGTATCAGAACAGTTCCAGCGATTCTTAATTATACAAATTTTTGCACAACAATAAATCGTCGACATTTTAACGAAACATGCATGATCTTCGTTTTGGCGAGTTACTTATTTTATGACCCCTCTTTGTATTTTTTGCGCGCAACAAAACTGTGTGTCCATATGTCCATGTGTGTGTGTATTTTTCGTATGGGAAAAAGCGATATGCGGGCTTTTAAGTCCGCTGTGCTTGTATGCGAACGAAACGCCACGAAGAAGACGACGCAACACAACGGATGAGAAGGACGACGCGATTCACCAAAGAAGAAGAGTTTTGTTTCGTTGACAATAACAACAACAAACAACGTATGTTGTCATCGAAAAAGAGCTGGACGAAACTTTCATCTAATTGGATGCTGGCGCGCTGTGACGATATATATAAATATAATAGATTTATGTTTTCAGCTTGAAACTGGATTTGTTGCATATCTCTCCTCCTCTCAGCCAAAAATTATAATCATTAACAAATTTTTCGCCTCTTCGAAACGTTGCATTCATCTGGAGATAATAGATATTATTGGATCATTAAAAAATATTTAAAAAATATTGCTTTTCGTGTATTCTAAATACAAGATTTTACTAAAATTTATTAAGTTATTCTCAAAAAAGCATTATCAATCCTAGATATTATTATTAAATTAATGGATAATAGAAAGGTTTTATTAATTTAATTAATTGGAACTTTACTAATTTTAAAATTTAAATTTGTTTTGTAATTTATCATAAGACAAACCAAATCAACGATTGTTGATAAGGCGGCATTCGTACGGGTAATAGTATTGTCAATATGCTAATAAAATTTTGTCCATTAATGAACTTGTATGTTTCTTAAACTTTAAAAATTAGCTAAAATAGTTTTGTTATTTGAAATTCCATCAAATCCTCTACAAGAATATCTGAACAGTTGAAAAAAGCTGTAAATAAAAAAAAACTTAAATTACCTATAACAATTTCATTCGAAAACGCAAAATCCGTCATAATTTTGATACAATTATGTTGTCCGTAAATCTCATTTTATGACTCAAGGCCCGAAAAGTCAAAATTAGATCCTGTTCTCTATAACAATCACTAATTTATTTCTTATTAATTTGCAAAAATATAGTACCTAAATCTAATCTGTCAATAAAGCTCCTAAATCTTATTTTTTCTCAAGACCCGTAAATGTCTAAATTTGATCCTGTTCGCTTTAATAATCATCTTAAGTAATAAAAATATAGCAAAACTAATGTGTGGATAAATATGGATTTTAAAGCAAATATAAGGAATGAATGGATATATCGTTATTTAATCGATAACGGATTAAGTTTAAACCGAACTCAGAGTCTATAATTTATTGGACAATAACGCAATATTTTTATTCAGCGCATGAAAATTGAATTTATAGATATAATAAAGCATAATTCAATCAATCATTGCTATATAACATTTATACGATTCGCATCATCAATTAATTAATCTCAATTTATTAATTTCCATCTCGCACAAAACATGTGTTCAACGTGTACCTATGTTATTTCCTTATTCAACGAATACCGTAACTATAAAAATAGTAGTAAAAATCAATAAAGATTGTAACTTTCTTTGTAAACGACGCATACGAATCCATATACTAAAAAATGAAATAAAATAAAATACGCCTAAAAATAGGCAAAACTGAATATAAAACCATATTCGTTCCATCGAGCAAACAAAAAAATCTTATGGTAAATTTAATCTATGTTATATATGTACGATGCCGCAATCAAACTGTCATCGTGCACTAATAAGTATTTTTTTCAACATTACAATCGTGTCGTGTATTGTAACCGCAACGTTTAACAACTTAAACAGCCTTTGAGAAAAAAGCCAGGCGAACCCATACACACACACACACGCATTGGTTGGTATTGTATGTATACATATACATATACAGCCACCAACAAAAATGAATGAAATGAATGACAGACATCGTAATGCAATAAATATGTTCACGCGCAGTAAATGCTATTTATTTAAACGCAATTTTTTGGTATTAATGATCGGTTAATGCGCATCGTCGATTTTTTTCTTGCTCTTCGCCGACACAACGCGGCGGCGGTGCGACTTTTCTGCTGTGCGCGGCTGGAAGGTGTTTGTGTCGCACATTCTTCGCGCGCACTCCTACCGAACGAACGAAAAACGCATCCACGCAAAATAAATAATTCATGTAGGGATGGCATCAAGGTGATATGAAAACAACTTGGTCGGCATGTGTTTTTCGTGCCATTGTTGTATACATATATATATATGAGTGTGTGTGTGTGTGTGTATGAGGAGTTATGCGCCCTGCACGTCGATATCGCATCGAGGCGATCGAAAAAATAACAACACAACACGTGTCCGTGTTGGAAAGAAGATCGTCATAACTGCTAAAACACGATTATGAGAAGGCGCACATTGTCATCTATACTTAAATGGCCATTAAATTGATCAGCGTTCGCGATAAATCGATGCTGCATTCAATAACCGGCTAGATAAGGTGCGCGCATTTTTTCATCGCTTTTATTTAAATTGCTACTCGCCAAAAAAGTCTATATTATTTATGTGTTTTAAAGTATAGGTAGGTACTACAACAATTTGTGCATATTTTCTTTATATAAAATTTTAATACAGTAAAACCTGTGTATGTTGGAAGCGCTTGTTTCTTGAAAATTTGTCCAACTTAGCAGTTTCCTTAACTTATTCAGGGTTGAAGTTTGCGTTCGACTGGTTTGGTAATATAGACCGGTTCAACCCCATATTAAGGATTAGGGATTAACGAAGAAATATACAAATTAAACCTATATTTAATACAACTCCACCATTTCCTGTACTAGATAAGAATTGGTCATAAATGACTAATGAAACAAAGTAATAAAACCTATCTTACATTGTTCATACTTTTGGATATACAATAAAATTTATTTTTGTGGAATCATCTAATTTATAAGTAATTTTTGCCCTCCAAATTCAAGATAGACAAGTTTCCAAGTTAGTGTAATACAAATAGATTGGGATTTCAATCGTTCTGAAAAAATCGTCCTACTTGACAGGTTTCCAACTTATTAAGGTTTCCAACGTCGCAGGTTTTACTGTACTTGTAAATATTTCAGCTGAAAAAATAGGTGTTTCTTACTTTTCTTACAGTTTCACTTGATGTAATTTAGTTTATAAGTAATCTATTAATTTTTATTACCCATTTAAACTATTTTATAAATTTTAGAATAAAACATCGATCTTTATTACTTTATTGTTTTTGAATAAACATGATTTAATGAATAATTTCTTGAGGGTAAAATTGCTTTTTTAGCTTTTTGGCCCAACCTAGCGTTTAATGCGAATACATACACATACATACAGCAATATTTAAGTTTGAAATTAGTTATGTGTTCGACGAACCGCGCAATTCATCAAAACAAATATGATACGAAAGTAGTTACCCCCTCAAAGTTTTGCGAGTCAACACCAACACTAAAATTAAAATCGATGTGAAAATAAATATTTACCTACCATCGGGCTATAGTGTTTGAACCTTTGCCACCGCGACAAAGGCATCACGCAAATATTATTAGTTGAATCATGCGTGTAATTTCAAATAAAGTAGACGCTCGATTCTCCGCGGTAATGAGTGACATGATCATCGCGGATAAGCAAATTTGCACTTTAAATTAGACTAGAAAATTTAAAAATAAATTATCATTGTTCGAAATGGGAGTATTTTTTGTGAATATATATATCTAATAGAGATGTGCATATGACAAAGTAAGTGCCTACCTATTCTCCTCCCAACCACTCCCAAAGCTGTATTTGCAATTTTCATGCACGTCATCTCATAATAAGAACATTCCCATACCTTTTAATAAATAAAATTTCACTTCTTCTCAATACCAATTATTGGGTCTCATATCTAGTGGGATTCCAAATTTATTATAGCAGCCTATCAAGTTTAGGTGACTTCAGATTATGTAGGATAGATACCATGATTCCCATATTTCTATATTTCCATATGATACCTCTCAAATACTTTTGGCTGTTTTGAAAATAAGACGACAGATGGACTAATCTTCTTCAATTCTATTTTAATTTATCAACATACTGGGCAAGCCACAGAGTGATGCAAGTGTACTTCTGAAAAACATAAATAGGGTTTAGATCAAATAGAATCAACATAATTTGAAAAAACATCAATATTTTAATTTTGATTTAATATTTTTACTAGCGCTTTATCTGGGCTACCATATTCATATTCAATTACTTCTCTCCAAGTATACCATATTATTAATATTCGTACACATATTAAATGAAATGAGTAAGTACATGTAATTTCATCGGCACTAAACAAATCCTACATGCATACATGTTCGCAAGTTCCAATACGACGACGTTGAATTTATTCACACCTAACGCGTTATTTTATTAACTTATTAGTCGCGTATTAAATCAGTCAGCATATAAAATACGCTAGCAATTAGATAGATAAGACGAAATGCGGACGAAACGCATTCATACAACAACCTAACCTATAAATGAAAAACCTGAATGGACGGTGCAGCATAAGCCATCATCCTACACTCACACGCACACACACACACACACAGATACACACCTCACCACTCCATTCTACTTCATAGTGAAAAGACAACAAGAAAATTATTGAAAGGGATAAGGAAAGAGCGAACAAATAATAATGATGACGGTATACGATGAAATTTAAAACCTTCCGTTTCGAATGATAGTGTCCTTTTCGGCTCATTATTAAATATCCCTCCACCAATATACTTAGTCGGTTTGCGCGCGCGTTTATTATACGATGATAGAATGAGATGCCGTTTAAAACACGCCAACAAAGGATTCATATGTTTATTAGATCGGACCGCTATAAATTACAATTGATTAGGATTTTCTGTGTGATTATATCTGATTGTCTCGAAAATGACTCATAAATAATGTCTCTATACATATACCTGGGTGAGAGTTTTTCTACACACAGTTTAGATAATATTTGGTTTTTTTCTCGGGTCGCCATGTCGCTCTGGTAAGCGAAACGTCGTCCTTTGCACTCCACATCCAAATCTAGGCTTTTATTTTTTTTTCTAGTTATTAGTAGGAGGAAGTGGATGCTTTATCAATATCAAATTTTATAGACTATGGCATTTTTTCTAACACGAAAAGGTTTTAATTAGGAATTAATTGTGTAAACACAAAATTGGAGGTAAGCGTTTATTTTTTGTTTGCAGATTAATCTCATTTCGAGTATACGCGATATTGTTTGTATTCTTAGAATTTTTATTTTATTTCCCTACCAAAGGACTTTCAATATAGAACCTAAGTATAGGTCTGCTTAAAAATTATTTAATTAATTTGGATTAATATTGTTAAAGACTTTCCGATTTTGTTTGCCTTCTTAGAAGATGTGTGGGATTTTTTAACTGATTTTTTAAATTGGTTTCACATTTGCCAACAATTGTTGTAAAAATTTGTCGCATTTAAACATGCTAGTACTTTCTTTAACAATTTTGCAACTTTCTAAGAAAGCTTTTTGATGCTCTTTTTAAATATATACCTAAATTCTAAATTATTGCCGTGCTTGTGCGATATTGTTTGTATTCTTAGAATTTTTATTTTATTTCCCTACCAAAGGACTTTACATATAGAACCTAAGTAGGTCTCCTTAAAAATTATTTAATTAATTTGGATTAATATCGTTAAAGACCTTCCGATTTTGTTTCCCTTCTTAGAAGATGTTTCAACTTATTTTTCAAATTGGTTTTACATTTGCCAACAATTGTTGTAAAAATTTGTCGCATTTAAACATGCTAGTACTTTCTTTAACTATTTTGCAACTTTCTAAGAAAGCTTTTTGATGCTCTCTTTAAATATATACATAAATTCTAAATTATTGCCGTACTTGTTTCATAAAATTTTACAGTATACTTAAATTTAATTATTTACGTAGAAAAACTTGCAGATTTTTGGAATGTTTTGCATTCGTTGCAATTCAAATAATAACTATTGTCATTATTTCATCATTGATAAATATTATAATAATTTTTGTGGTTGTGTCGTTTATCTCACCTGATACATGCCATCGAATCGCATTTGGACGAATTAAAAATTCATATACATTTGCGTCTATCATTTATAAACATTTTGCGGCGAAGCGAATTGATTGACATTAATTAAACCATAAAATAGCATTATTTTTTCAATTTCGGGTGTTAATTATGTTCGGCTGGCAATTAATTTTCAATGCAATATAAAATTTATGTGAATATTTTCGTAAACAAAATTAAAAAATGTCTATTTTGTACATGTGTGTGTGTGTGTTTGTTTTTTTCCTCTTCTCTATTTTATGTTAAATGTGCAATAAATTAATGTTTTCGCATTTGCAAAAATTAATGTCCTTTTACAGCGATAATGATTTTTATAAAAATGTATAGTGTTAAGTAAGGCATTACAATAAATTACATTTCGCTCATTTTTATTGCTTTATAAATATTTTTTTAACACAACAAGAAATTAATTTTATGTACTATAAAATGTATATTATATTTACTAAAAACATATATTTTTATTGGCTCTTTTATTTTTATTAATAAAACGGCAAGATTTTCATGCATATTCAATTTATTAAGTGACTTTCAAATTACTTGATGAATAGACACATTTTTATACAGAAAATATAAAATAATAACAACACCTTGTTTGTCATAGCTTATTCAAATTCGAAGTAAATTAATTATGTAAGCCCAAACATATTTCTTATTATAATAATCAAAAATATAAAAATTTTGATATACAGGTATCTGAGTAATTTATTTATTTTATCGATGAAATAAATTATTATTGCGTGTAAATGTAAATTAGTTAAATTTATGTCATTATGAAAAATTAACATTTCAACATTATATCTTATATTTATATTATTACGATGTATTGGGAACCTACTCACTTAAAAATTGGTTTAGTATTAAAAAATTAATTGGAATAAATTATCTTTTTTATATTCATTTAAATAACGAAACAAAAATGAAAAATGTCATGATAATATTTTTACATTCATTTAAAAGTTATATGATAAATATTTACATTATATATAATATTAATAATTATAAGCTAAAAATAAAAAGACTTGTAATTTGTTTCTCCACCGATTAATCATTTAAAACCGTGTTTCCCAAAACGCGCAGTCAATGTAATTTTATTATAAACGTTGCACCCAAATATTTTTTAACGGAAAATTAAATTAGTTCAGCAACTTAGCCATTATCTTATATACCTAAATGAATTCATACATTTGTTGGCCAAAAATGCTTAAAAAATGCAAATAAACTGAAGAAGATTTTGTCAAATAACAGCACTCTTACTTCAATTTCCACTTCTCGTAATTTTTTTTATTGTGTTGTAGTGGCGTAATCGCATAAATATGTTAACAAAAAAGAGAAAATTGATTAAATGTTATAGTTTTATAGTACTCTAGCACAAATTTAATGTAGAATTTTATCTACATTACCTACGATAAACTTTGAAAAACAGATGTTATTCAAAAAACGTTATTGCTACTTTTCTAAAGTGCCACCATATGACAAAGTGCGTCTAATTTATTATAATCAATGCAGCAAAAATCTTAAAACATGAAAAGGAAGAAAATTTATTCCATAAAAAACCATAAAACATTAAATCGAATTCTATCTGTAATAGTAATAAAAATGTAATTTTTGACGCCATATAATATGCATGTCATTTATTTAGTATAATTTTTTAAATTTAATTAATGGTTCAATGTATTGCGTGGCTTTTTGTGCTGGTCAGCTGAGAGATAAAATATTAATAAAATTTTTAATAAATTCAAAGTTCAATAAGAATTCAAGCTTTATAAAAGTTGTCATTTTTATCTGCGGCTTGAATGCAACCGTAAGTATGTAGTCTCAAACATGCAGACTACAATTTTTGCGTTTCAAACTTGGAATCCTTTGACAGCTTACATATTTGAGCCCTTTGCGAACGAGTGCAGCTAACGAAAAAAAAAATGAATAAACCCAAAAACGATATTTCATTGGTGTATTGCAAAGCATAACACTTGACAGGTTTATTGCCTATAGTTCTAAACATCATTTAAATTCGAACGGTGTGTCATCTTTTGAAAAGTAAGCGCAACATGATGCATTCCTTCCAGAAAAAATAGAATGTTGGAAGACAAAAAAAGGATTGTCGAGGAGGATGCACTAACCTCACCCAACAACACACAGAGGCAGAAGCAGCAGCAACACGTAAAAAAACACATTTCGAATTAGAAATTTTGATTGAATTCGAACAAATCCCCACTAAGCCGCTTTATCAATTTGTATATCAAAAAAATACTACCGATATATATTACGTAACAACGTTATATGGATTAAAAACATATAATTTAATTTATAAATTGTATCGTTGTTCCTATTAATATAATTAGAATCCATCACAAGCGTAAAATTTGTTTTTATTTAAATATTTTATGATATCTATTCGTTAAGGGAAATAATGCTCTAAATTTTATATCTTTATTTCTATTCATAATACACTCGTGCTTGATTCCTAAATTAATTAAACATTATAGAATATAAATTGTAATTTATCTCATGCAATTGTTAAAATATTTGTAAAATAAAAACATTATTTATTTAATAGACACATAATAGGAAAATGGTTTTAAATTTTTATAAAATCTAAACTTTCCAAAGCAATTGATAGTAATTATGAATGATATATATTAAAAACATGAAATTATTTAAAATTGTGTGATAGTTAAATTGCCATTTATTACAATTTTCTCTCTGCGAAAACAATTTCCATTCAAGAATAAATTTACATTTGATATGTTACATCAGAAATGATTGCGAAAGAAAAATTACAAATAATTTTCATTCAAGAAAACTAAACTAATTTGCTCGCGCACGTTGCACGAATAGAAAGTAAGTACTGCACGAGATTTGACCAGAAACACCTAAGAAAAAACGCCACGACTTAAATACACCTGTTCCCGAGCATTACTTGCAGCCAGGTATTAAAACACCAATATTTATTACATTCAATAGACATCGAATATGTTTGTTTTTCTATTAGCATTATTTATAACATTCACACAGACAGCATACCTGTCAGGATTTTGAAGGATAAATCGCTTTTGCATCAGCAACAATGACAACGCGACACAAACGCCCATTCAAAAATGCCTACCTAATTTATTTTTATCTATTATTCAGGTGACCTACTTGCACGAAAAGGGTTGTTGTAAAATGATTTCGAGAAAGGCAGGTGCCATATAGTATAAACTTTGTTAAAATTAAAATTATTTATGGCACTATACAATAATAGCATAACGTTTAGCAATATCGTCAAAAATTTAAAAACTATATATTTTCACAATATTTTAATTGTTATTTGCTAACATTTTAATACAATTGCATTATTTATAGCATTATTTCTGATTGTAATTGCACATTATCAATGTAGCTTGAGGAAAAAAGACGCAGATATGTTTAAAATTGTGCATTATTTTTTCCATCTGGAATATTACAAGTTTAATACACATTTTTTTCTATAATTCTTGTTTGTAAAACAAAAATTTCAATAAGTAATATATAAAAATGTAAAATTTGAACTTGTACAAATTTGTATTCATAGATCAAAGATAAAAGATGACACAATAAAATGATGTTTTTATGAAAAGCAATAGCATAACTTAGCAATATTGTCAAAAATCTTAAATATATATTTTTACAATACTTTAATTGTTATTTGGTAATATTTCAATACAATTCTATTGTTTATAGTAGTAATAGTTAGATAATAGTCTATGTTGTATCTATTTTCGATTGTAATTGCGAATTAATAATGTATCTTGAGGAAAAAAGACGTAAATATGTTTAAAATTGTGCAATATTTTTTCAATTTGGAATATTATTATGTTTGTAAAACTAAAATATTATTAAGTAGGTATGTACAAAATATAAAATTTTAACTTGAACAAATTTGCATTCATAGATGAAAGTTGAAAGAAACAATAAAATGATGTTTTCTTTGAAAAAATGTATAAAGTTTAATTTTGAATAAATACATAATTATAAGTAGGTATGTTTCGTCCGCGTTTGAGCGTCGCCGTTTATTTTTTCGAGTTAAAAACTACGACAATTTGAATCAAACACATTAAAGCCCATTATTAACGTTCCCGTCTCGTCCTTTCCATTAACGTCTAAGATAGGCATACACATACAGCGGTGATTGTCAAAGCAAACAGAGAAAGAATTTACAATTTTATTGTTGGATATTTTCATTATTACCTGCTTTGGATTTTATATACCATATTTAGAGGGTAAAAAAACCAACACAATAAAATTATGTATACAAACAATCATCTTTTTATACGTTTGTTGTATATAAAATAATGACAAAATGATACAAAGTACAATGTTACAAGATAATTTCAACTTTTGCAAATTAATTAGGTAGGTATATAAAACGTGACGATAATTAACTGCTTTATACTTTATTACATTATATACTTACCATTGACGTGGCATAAAAATCTAACAAATCATGTTGTAAATTATTGTTCGTTAGAAATAGATATTTGTCATAAATAGTATTTTTATATACCTACAATTTCCTAAATAAAACTGATTTCATACATTGAAATATAATCAAACTACAATAACTAAATTTTTAATTAAAATTTGGTTAGAATGGTAAGTGGAATAAATTTTAATAGAATTGGAAGCAAAATTTCTATAAATATAATTGCCTTTGTTCGTCTAAATGTACATTTATTTAGAAATAATATGTTAATTTATACATTATGTTTTAAATAATATATAAAAAAACATCATTTAATATAAAAGCTTTTTTATGCTTTCACAAATCAAACATGTATAAATAAAATACATAATTATTTATTGCATAAATAATTTTTCATGTACTTGTGTACTTATATTGTTTACCAATTTTCTATAAAAAATATGTAAATTATAGAATGAAATAAAAAATACAATAAATCGTGTTTGCTTCTACGTCGATATCCTTTTTATTTTCGTAAAATATGTGCATACATTTGATAAAAATAAATTAAACAAATTATATAATTAAGTAAAATGTTATAAAAAATCTACTACTTTAATCAAGCAATAGTCGTAAAAGCAGCAGTTTGATTTTTTAGAAATTTCAAAAGTGCGCTTATTATCGTTTGAAGGTTTATCATGAACAATTTGAATTAAGAAATTTAATGGAGTTATAGTGAAATTAATTTGATTACAATATTATAATAATAACATTTTAATTAAATTTATTTAAAAAAGGTGTTACTATTTACACCAAAATTTTGATAATTACAATTTATTTTATATCTGACTAGTAATATTTGATTAGAAATAAATAATTTCAATAAAATTGTTGATAAATGAGGAAAAATACGAAAAATATAAGAATTTTACAAAATAAAAATAAGTAAATTTGCAAATGTATTGTGGACATATTTCACATCTGACACTACTAGCTTTTTTGCTAAATTTTATTTACAATATATTTAATGGATTATAATATTTTGCACCCGACTAATACTCGACAAAGATTTGAATTAATTTTTTTATCCAAAATATTTTACCCTGCATCAATGAATTATTCAAATATTAGGTCTACCGGAAAGTTCTGTCCGTTTATAGTATGCAACAAAAATATTTTTTCTCTTGATCTTTATTAATATTTATTTTACACTATAGTGTTTATCCGTATTTAAGACTTCT
>JARJDW010015632.1:0-15875 GCA_030264715.1 Adinopsis sp. GC000173 | reverse complement strand
GTAATTGGATGACTTACTAAACAATAATGAGATCATTAAATTAGAAGCTGAATAATGAAGGGGTGTTAAGTTGGAAATTCAAAAATTTAATGAATTAAATCAAGTTTCTTAGGCAATACGTTTCCAGCATCGCAGTAGTAATTGTAGTAATACAATAGTACTTCGGTTAACGAGTTTAATTCTTTTAAAAATCACGTTCGTTGACCGAAACGTATTTTGCATTTAAAGTCACATAATTCGTTCTAAATTTTTCAATAATATTACGTAAAAAAGTAAATTATAAAAATCTAATCTTATTTACTTACTTAACTAGTATCAAAAACTAACAACATTTCTAAAGCTGAAGAATGACTTATGGCCGATTTCATAATCAAATCGCTGTAGCCAAAGAGGCTATAGCTCTATTAATTTAATGACATTTTAAAATTTTTAGATTTCATTACCAATTTAATTCTGTCATTTTCCCATTAGTGAGGTTGCCAATGCTGTATTCCCAAATTTTCTCGACATTTCCACCAAAAGAACAAGGTTGGCAATGCTTTATTCTTATTTATTCTTAAATGTTTCTAACATTTCCATCAAAAAACAAGATTGGCAACGATTGTTTTTACTAACCTATATCAAAAAACACTAATTTTCGCAGTAAAATTCGATATTGCGCCACTAACTTTAATAGACAATTAAATTTTAATGTAGCATTAAATATGATAATGTAATCGGCCCTAAGATATACAAAAATATTTAAAATATTGAAGTAAGATCAAATAAATTTATAATCTTTTTTACATAGGAACCGAATCTATGGTTAAATACATCCGCTAATGCGTTGATAACGAAATTCTTATTAGATGCAGACCAAAAAAGTTGGCTAACCGAATCTAGAGCGTTTGTTAACCGAGATACCATGGTATATGATATTAAGAAAAAACTTACTCGGCCATGCGTTTTGGGTCCCTTGTGCCGCAGTTTTTCGAATTTCTGCGACGCTTTCGTTTGCGCTTTCGCTTATTGTGCGTCGATGTTGTTGCTTTCGTCGATCGTTTGTATATTAAATGTTTATGTCCGGGATGGATCGTTTTATCCGCACTGTGTAAAGGTTCTATAAAATATTTTCCATTCTCAGTGTGTATGAAACCGGTCTTTAAATGAAATAACATTTTTTCGGTCGATGTTTATTATAGAATGTGTTATACAAACCAATCCATTGCATGCTGAAATTGCAACTCTCGAATTAGGTTGTCCATGTACAGTTCCTTGATAGTGGCACTCGGCTGATGCTCGCTTGGGTTTTATGCGCACATGTACATTTCTTTTGTGCCGCTCAACGAGCATTCCGGGAGCGAGAAAATGTTTCGCTGGATGCACGACCAACAGATGGTTCATATTGGAAATTGTTACATTAAAATGAACCGGTTCGTCGTTGTGAAACGTCGTTACGTTATGGGATAGATGTGCGCCCTTTGATGTAACGCGTCTGGGTATCGATATTTCGGCGTCGTTAATTTCATTCGTGTATAGGCCTGGAAATGGAATTGTTTATGTAATAGGGTCTAGATATAGAGAAAGGCATCGCTGCTGCTGTTGCTGCTATTGCTGCTGCTGCATTGGTGGGTGGTGTCGAACGTACGTACGTTTTGATGTAATTATCACTTAGATTCATATTATATTTATAAAATGCAAATAACGTGAGCCATTCGTAGCACGTAAGGGCAGTTAAATGTTCAGCGTTTGCAGATTTTCTTGCCTTCGCTGCATCACGTCGTGCATAAAAAAACTATAAGTGCATTTGCTGATAGCTGTAGATTTCTTCTAAACAAGAATATTTCTAAAACGCTTGAATGCATAATGAATGAGCGCGCAATAATAAAATTATATTTTGTTTTTTCATTTCGTATGGAATAAACCCACACTTTTTATTTTATAGATCATATCTATCAATTTTGTTTTTTATACGTGCGATAATTATCGGTTTACCAGGCATCGAAACGGAAACACACTTAAAAACGTCCTTCGCTAAATTGAATTTGGACACAATATTCAATATCATCATTTATCGTATGTATGAATAAAAGATAGATTAAATTAAATATCACAAAAAAAAAAGTTTATGCACAAATGATTTCAATTTTGTGTTAAATAATTTACTGCTTAAGTTTACCCAGAAAAAAACTCATAAATTTTTTTAATTACGGTTTGTTATTAAGCAATATCATTTAGATTGTCTTATTTTTATTCTACTTTTATTATATTATAAGTATGCTTAAAATAATAATATATTTTGACGGCCTCTTTTATTATGTAAAATTATTTGAATTATCTCGTATTTTTACGACAAAACTTTTTATTTCGTTATTGTCGAGGGTATTTAAGAATGAATTTTAATTAATTAACTAATTCTTGAAATAGAAGCATGCCTATTCAGTTTGGTACACAAACTCTTTTGAATAATCCTGCATTTATTGTAAAAACGAAACTTGGCATAATATGCTATTTTAATACTTTTATTTTAAATTTGTAACCTTATTAACGAATAATTTAAATATCGTTTTTTTTTCTAAAATAATCAAGCTTCAATTCGTGACATTAGACAATAGAATTGAATGCAGAATATTTGCCTAAACTTTTGAAGGATTGATGCATATACCTTAGACATGATTTGTCAGGTATCTACCAATTCAATTCACTGCAGCTCAAAAAAGAATGGTAATAAAAGCATAGTATATAAGCATTTTTCTTTTAAAATGATTAATTTTGCCACAAAATCTTACTCGTTCCTCATAGGACAGCCCCGATTTAAAAAAATATTAGTTTAATGAATTCTTGAAACAGGAGCGTCTTTATTAAATAATTTTAAAAACAATATATAAGTATTTTGTATTTCTTGAACCCTGAAAAAACTAAAAATATATTTGAAATGTAATTTAAATGTGGAGAAGAATCCGATAAACTTTCAATAATTTTGTAAATTTATTTTTTGTTGATTATATTTATTACAATAGAATGTCGTATTTTTAGTAAAACCTTTTGAATTCGATTATATTTTTATAGTAAAACTTTTTATGCTCGATTCACATAAAACGTTAAGTTTTCAATATTTTTCAAATTTCGCTAGTTTTTGAGAAAACTTTACTAAAAATCTTTAAATTGTTGCCATTTCTTGCTGCCTTTATATAAATTTTACCCAAAATCTTTTGGAAAATCAAAAAAACTAAAAATGACCTCTTTGAAACATATCGTAAATTTTTATAATTTTTTGTAAATACCTTTTTTGATAAAAGTTGGTTTGGTATACGATCTATTCGTAAAGTTGTAGATAAATATTGCACTACATCTTGATTTTATTATCGCATCAATTTTTAAAGATAAATATTAATTCAATTCTTAATACAGAAGCGTTTTAATTTCTTTTGCAATAAAATTGGTTACACTGTGTTTTCCCTGAAAGAAACTGATATATGCAGAAAATTTAATTTACACTTGGAATAGTAAATAAATAAAAATATTTGTTTCGCAATTCAATACATGTAAATATTAGAAATATGCTTTTTCTCCATCCATATCTATATAGCTTTGCAGCTTTTATCATATTTTTTTCTACACAATTTTTTTCTAGTTTTTTGTTGATTTGTTTTTATTGGCTTTTTGGATGTTATTAATTTACTATGTTTTTATCGGAATTTAATAATAAATTAATTTAAGTAGATGCATATTTTCTAAAAAAGAGTGATCCTTTATTAATATTTTATCAAAAATGTGTTGTTTTGTGTTGTTGTTGTTGCTAGCATGAAATGCCCACACTATTTATAGATTTTATCAATTTTGTTTTTATTAGCGCAACCATTTTTAGTATAATAATTACTTGCTTAAACTTGTTATTGAATATTAATTGCCTATATCCTATAGACTTTAATAATTGCTCGACGTTTACAAAATTATAGCGCATAAAAAAGCGAATAAATTAGACGTATCGTGTTGTTTTACCGCAACACAGAATTAGAGAGAAATTGCTGAAATATTATAAAATTTATACATTAAACGATAATTTAATTATTCCACCATTAAATATTGTTTATAGTAGAACAATAATAATAGTTTTGAATACGTAATATTGTAAACGTATAATTCATAAAGAATGTTAATAACAAGTTGTCTATTGGATACACCCATTAACAGCCATTATTCATTTTTGTTTATAATTAAATACAGAATAGACCAATCAATTTTAATTAAATGATGTATACATCAAATAATAATTTTAATAATATGACAGCTCAAGTGCACCTGGTCTACTTATAAATATTCATTACATCTCTCTGTGTTTGTTGGTAATAAAAAAAAATGCGTGCCATGATTGAACGTGAAACCTGATTGACGATTTTGGTCGGTTTTCGATGAATGAATGAATGAATCGTGTGTTTGGTTGTGTGGGCGCGCCAGCCTAAAATGCGCTTATCAATTACTTAACGTAAAAATGCGCCTGCCTGCTTGTAAACAGACTTAAGAGAATGAAGGCAACTTCTTCCGCCTACAAGCACGTGTAGGTAAACACCAATAAAACCAACATTTTGCTGTAGGTAAATTGCTTTTATCATGTAGGCAGCAGAAGCAATTCCATACATTTGCAACAGAATTCGCAAACTTTAAATTTATTTGCGCAAAATTAATTAACTGTCTATGTACACACATCCACACACATAAACACGCAGTTTCTTCATTCGCACTCGAATCGTAAAAATCTGCATTTTTCACTCGAGAACGACGATGTGCTCGTACGTACGTGTCGTTAAATGTTTGTACTATATAATTAATTTCGTCTAGTTTATTATGATTATAAAATTTCTAATATAATCAAAACATCGCGCATTGTTTGCGTTTGCGCGCAAAATCATACAATTTATCAACGTAAATATTTTAATAAAATTATGGCGAATTTTATCCATGCACACAAAACTTTGCAGACGGCTGCGAGCAGCGAGAAGAGAGGAGGAGGATTGAATACGTTTTATTGCTATTTGTATAACTGTCTGCAGTTAATGAAAACTGCGCGGAAAAATAGTCATGTTTTACTTTGAATAATTAAATAGGATAAATATACAGAGTGTTTTATATTAATATATATAAAATATATTTTATATTTATTGATAAAAGAAAATGGAAAGAAAACAGAACGAATTGGAATAAAAAGGAAAAATGTTACCCAACATATTTTAAGATAAAACTACACAAAATAATAACGAATTCAATAGAATGGTAACTTTTACTTTTTTAAAGTACTTTTTCATCAATAGAATCCGTAAATTAGGTATTTTAAAATATATCTTAATAATATTTATTATTTAGTAGATTTAATCCAATATACTTATCTATGCTATATCCAAATATCCATTCCTACAAACAATTTAACTCGTCCACCATTTCAAATTCTTTGCAAAACCATCAAATTCTTTTAAAACACACATATTGAAAAAGATAATGCAAAAAACTTTGTTCTGATTTATAAAGGGTTACAAAATGTTTTAATCTGAAATTTGTTTCAAATTTTATGATAAAAAAACTCCAATAATCCATTTTTTGTTCACTTGCTTCAAATTTTTTGATAAAAGACTCAAATTCTCCATCTTTTATTCATTTTTTTCAACTTTTTATTAAAATTTTGTATTAATAAATTAAAAAAAACGTTATTATCTGATTTAAAAAATATTCCAATCCTGAATTTGCTTTAAATTTTTCCATGAGAAACTCAAATTCTCCACGTTTTCATTAAAATTATCATGTAAAATATATGTTTCTCATACAAAAATTTGAAAATTTTGAAACTACACTTAAAATTCACTACAATTAGCGTAATTTGACTATTTCTAAAAATTTTCTTCAAACCTTTAAGATATTTTAAAGCATACTTAAGTTTTTATGCTTTGAAATATAGAAAAACCAAACTAACAATGAGATAAAGAAAAATGCTTCAAAATATTTTCGTCACGAATTAGCTATGAAATTTCCTATAAGTAACTCAAATTTTAGTTAAGTAATGATACACTTGTTCTTGTAAGATTAATAATTATCCAAATTAAACGTTAGGTAGGTATAGCAAAGTATATGCAATTTCTGGGACTTAGTCTGTTTTTAAGGTCTGCACAAATTTTATTTAATACCTAATTTTACATTTGTTGTCGTGTTTTTATTTCAGTGTTGAAGAAAAAATGAAAACAGTCAAGTCACAATAAATAATTTTCTTATAAACTGGCTTAGAATTTCGATAAGAAATGCTATATTTTACACTATAATGATATACTAAAACGAAAGTTATAATAAAATAACAATATTTAATTTTCAGTATTTACTTATTTTAAAATATCGTAAAAATATCCTTATTATTTTATTTTTATTATTACATTTTCATTCATATAGCGATTTTACAACTTTCCTTTACGGTGTGTTGGCAGCAGCATAAACATTTTCCTTATTGAAGAAAGAAAAAAACCGACAACAATCAATGCCATGTTTATTTAATTTGCATAAACAATTTATGAACACTAAATATGTGAAATTTTATGTGTACAACATAATATTTCTATCTATACGTAGCGCGTTTCAAATTTTCAAATAGCATTGAATTAAATGCAAGATGCTAATTGTTTAAAAACGCCTGCAATTTAACAATGAATAATTTTTCATAAATTTCCATTTTGTTTATACAATAAAATGCAAATCGATTTAATTTATATGTTGTTATTTTTCATTAGAAATAGATATCAATTGCAAAATGATGATAAAAAAATAAATGTATGGTAAAACGTGATGCGAATGTTTATTGCATCGCGAAATGATCAATCGCGCTTAAGTAATTGAATTTCCATATCAAAAAATAAGCCGAACAGATTCATAATTTAGCATTAGACGCGATTAGAACAATTTTAAGCCTTAGTTTTACCTAAATAATCATTATTTATTCATTGAATTAATCTTACTTAGGAGCGCGATAAAATTGTGAAACGAGGAATAAAATATTTTTTCGTTTTTTTTTTTGGATCGCGCACGCAATAATTTATATACGATATAGATTAATAAAAATTCATGTAGCATGATCTAATTTATTGTTGGTGACAGTAAAAACAAATTAAAATCATAAAAAGCCCTGGCAAATCATAAAATAAATTTTATAGTTATAATTAATTAAATAACAATAAGTTACGTATGGGTGTAAAGACACATTTTATGAGCGTTTTCTATTAAACAAATTGCGCGCCGTCTGCGTATTTATGGATTAGATTTGCCTGCTAATAAACCATTCATGCATGTGAAAGAAACTTTTCGCCAAAAATTTCGCGCCGGCAAAAAAAACTTTTAGATTATCAATAATATCAATTTTCAAATTGCGGCAATACATCACAATTTTTAACGTATTAGATTTTATGAAGTTTGTAGTAGGTATTTTTTTGCTCGTGCTGCTATCAATAAAATCATTTAAATAATTGATGGCTTTGCTAGAAATCTATATAATAAAATTATTTTTTTCACTGAAGTAGTAACAGGATGTTACTAAATAGTGAGGCAGCAGCAACATCAACAAAAAAAAAACAAGTTCACATCCTGGCGTTTATAGATTTATTTTTATAACAATCTATCAATTTCTAAATAAATAAATCACTGCATTGCGTTGCTTGTGTGTGAAATAATTATGTCGGAAATTCAAACAATTTATAAATGTAATTATAGAGATTAGCTAAGTAGCAAATCTTCGGCATCCCATCAATGATATTAAAACATTATATGTAGGTATATCTGCGTATAAAATCTACAGAAAGTGCATTCGTTTTTTTTTTATTAATTCTATTATATAGATATAATATAAGTGTATATGAATGAATATATTGTACATATTCCCATATAAACGCCCAGCTAAGTAGCAAATCTTCGGCATCTCATCAATGATATTAAAACTTTATGTACGAGTGAGTATATCTGCATAAAATCTAAAGAAAATGCATTCGGTTGTATATATTCCCATATAAACGTCCAGCTAAGTAGCAAATCTTCGGCATCTCATCAATGATATTAGAACTTTATGTACGAGTATATCTGCATTAGATCTAAAGAAAATGCATTCGTTTTTCTATTAATTGTACCTATATAGATACAATATACGTGTATATGTATAAATGTATTGTACATATTCCCATATAAACGTCCAGCTAAGTAGCAAATCTTCGGCATCTCATCAATGATATTAAAACTTTATGTACGAGTACATCTGCATTAAATCTAAAGAAAATGCATTCGGTGTTCTATTAAATGTACCTACATATATACGTATAAACGTATAAATGTATTGTATATATTCCCATATAAACGCCCAGCTAAGTAACAAATCTTCGGCATCTCATCAATGATATTAAAACTTTATGTACTAGTATATCTGCAGAAAATCTAAAGAAAATGCATTCGGTTTTCTATTAATTGTATAGATACAATATACGTGTATATGTATTGTACTATTCCCATATAAACGTCCAGCTAAGTAGCAAATCTTCGGCATCTCATCAACACACATAAAAGTCTTATTGTACACATTCAAATACAAATATTGTTGAAATTAATTGTTTCATTTGAGAAACTATTTCCATAAAATAAATAAATAATTTTAGATTAACCATATTACGATTTTTAATCCAAGAAAAATATATTGTAAATCAAAATTGTTCAATTAACAAATTATTATTATTAATCTGACAATATTATAATTTCAATTTAAGTATATATACTCTGTTCCACAAAGAAAAAACACTTTGTTAATCAAGATTGTTCAATTAATAAATTATTATTAATCTGACAATATTATAATTTCAATTTAGGTAAGTAAATATACTTTGTTCTCCACTAAGAAAAAACAGTTTAAATTTAAAAAAATGATTTTACAGTATATTGTTATTGTAAGCATATCGTAATTATAATTTAATAATATTATACATTTTGTCGACACAAGAAAAGTAATTCAAGATTAAAATATTGTTTAGTTGTGGCGTTTATTTATTAAGTTAAGATAAGTAAAATGCAAAAATTGCAGATATTATCAAATTTAAGAAACATTCTCACACTTTAGTTCGCTCACATGATTAATATTGCGCTTTTATCTTGGATGACAAGAATTTCAGTACAATTATAATTTTTTTTCTTGCATTCGTGTTGCATTTATTGAAATATAGTGCATTAGTGGTTCGGTTCAAATGTGAGTGATATACAAGATCTGCTACAATCATGGAACCTAGAAGAATATGTAAATCGTTTTCAAGGTAAGTACGAATACAAACATTATATAGTGTAACTACTGTAATTAAAAAAGTAATTTACATCTAGGGTGGAGTGACTTTTTCAAAAAAAATTATAAGAGTCGACAAGAAAAATTAATAGACGAGTTTTTGAAATATATACAACAAAACGATAGTGGTTCAGGTAAATTATCTATTGAAATATTGAAATTTAATTTAAATATACTTAATTAATTTTATTATATTTTTTAATTTAATTATATTTTATTTTAGAAGACATCACAGCTGTTCAACTTAAAGCGTTATGCTTAATGCTAGCACCAAAGGGCAGGATAAAAAAATGGAAATTCAGTACAAATGAATCTCTTCAGAGCATTTCAATTTTCGTAAATGTAAGAATGAAAAATAATTAATTGCAGTATATATCTAATTATTAATTTAATTTTAGAAACCAGGTGATTTAAAAAACGTTATAGCAGCTCAGAACGAGATAGCATATCGCGCTAAAATAACGCTTCAACCATTTATTGTTGCTGTAGGCGAATCCATCGTTGCCGTAAAAGAAACGTATGTCATTTGTATTTTTGTTAGTGGCTCTAAATTTGTGTATTAAATTTTTTTTAATATAATAAAATATAGTTAAATTAAGATTATTTTTATTTTCCACATTACTAAATCATACTGTTAATTTAAAAAATCAATTTCTATAATTTACAATAAGCTATTGTAAAATTAAGCATAGTTTTATTTTCCACTCAAGTAAATATAATGTTGTCAATTTAAAAAAATATTTTCTACCATTTACACTATTGTATCGTTTATTTAACAATATCAAATTAAGTATTTCTTTTCTTGTATTAGTAATAGAAGACAGTCGAATTAACACAAATTTGTTTGAATGAACAATTAAATTTTTAAAATATGATTTACTTAGATGAAAGAAATATTTCGTTATAGCTATACTAAACTTACGATTGCGTTGTATTAACACTAAACTTTTCTGTGTGAATGATATTAAAACATTACGTATATTTGTATAAAATCTAAAGAAAGTGCATTCGTTTTTCTATTAATTGTATAGACCAGTATGAAGTTAGCCTACCGTTTCTAGAAATATAGCTAATATTTAAAATGCTATAACTTTTTTCTTAATCAATATTTTAGCAATCTGTTAAAACCCATTGATAATACAACTCTCAATCTTCAATAGCCGCTTATAAAATTGATTGAAAATTCCTAATTAACATCAATAAATCAAATTAGAACAATATAAACAAAATTGTTTATAACTTTTATTTTTATTAAAATGTTTGAAACTTTAATATATCAAAAGATAAAGAATTCAACACAGATTATAATGGTATATAAACCTCCCTTCTTCGCACCAAATTTCTTAGTTATTGCCAATCAATAAAAAAATAGTTTAAACTCCATAAGAAATACATGGGCGAATAAAATTGTTTATAACTTTTACAATGATTCATATTTTTTGGGCGCTAATATCTTATTTGATAGATAATTTAATGTAGATTATGGCTATATACTAGTCTACTAATGGTCGCGCCAACTTCTTGACCATTTCAATCGATTAATTATTATTGGTAGATACTCCATAAGAAATACATGGGCGAATAAAACTGGAAACGGTAGGCTAACTTCACACTGGTATTGTACAGTACTATTTTATATAGATATAATATACGTGTACATGGATAAATATATTGCACATATTCATTATTGAATGTTCAGTATTTGTCTAAAAGCTAAGTTTTAATTCATAAAGTTAGCTAAACTTATTTTTATATGTATTCGATAGTAGCGTATGTGTCAACATGTTTTTATTCCCTCATTTATTAAGCATTAGAGAAATATATATTATATCTTTATGAAGCATAATTACAAATATACAAATTTATGAAAAATATATATTCTAATAGAATTTAGTTGTAGATGTTTCCAATTATATGAATGTATCGACGTATATTTTTTATTCTAAATATTATTAATAAATTATTTTTTCAAACACATTTATATTTAATTTAATACTTCAAAATACCGACTTGGTCCATTTAGAATAAACATTTCTAAAAATTATTAATTTTGGAAGGGTTTATTTTTCATTATTATTAATTTTCATAGCCAGCTTGTTGAGAGATACATAGTATAACTTTGCATACACTAAAAACTGATATTTTTTAATAATAAACTACGAAGCATAGTTCCCATTTGACATGGAGATAAATACCTAAAGCTACAAAATTTTGAGAATAGCGAATCGAATAGCTTTGCATTTATGTCAATTAGATTCTTTTAGATTCACAGTTGGGGGTGGAAAATATCTCATAGAGATATTGGTTCCAACTTCCATCAAGCTTCAATGATTATAGGCTCCAACTAGTTCTGATTTTAAAATAATAATAACATATTGTTTAGATAGGGTGAGGTTACAAGCAATAATCAGAACTTTTCAATGATTTGGAAAATTCAGAATTCAGTTTGATCTCCTCGTTCTATACATTTTTGGAATAATTTAAAACAAAGATCAATTCTAAAGAAGGAACGGATTTCTGCATTGTAATACAAGATATTTTGAAAGTAGTTATTTGTCCTTAAGAAGATGGAGGACATTGAAAATATGGTTTTGTAAAATATGACTTTTCCAAAATAGATTTGTGATAAAAGATGATAAGATTTTAAATACACACACCATACTATAAAAATAAAACTTTTCATCGAAATTTTTAATACTATTGACACATCAAATGATTCATCTATAAAGCAATGGAAATGAATTTAAAATTTTTAACATAACACAATTAGAATTTTAAATCAAAATTATAAAAGACCTAAAACACGTCGTCTATGATAAGGAATTACAATATTTCAAAAATATTTAAATAGTTAAGAAAATACTTAAAAGCTTAAAAATATCTAACTAAATATACTTATAAAAACATTGCTAATATAAGAAGATAAAATTTTACTGTTAAAGGAATGGAAATGGAAGTCAATTGAAATATATAAATATTTCTTTTATTTTTCTGTTTTATCTTAACATAACACGGTATTGGCAAAAATAGAGAAAAAATGTTATTGTTAATACGGTTTTATCAATCTAACAGTAACAATTATACTAGATGGTCTGCAATATATCTGAATACATATTTCTTAAATGCAAGAAAATAATTGTGAAACAGTTTATATCACAAAATAAACAATTTGAATATTATTCTAACACAATTATATGTGTGACGCTGAAATGCTTATTAATCACCTTTAAAATAATGTTGGAAACGAGTGCAGAAATTTAAGAATTCCAACATGTATTGAAATATAGGTTATTAAACAGAAAATATTGATTTCATTTAGTTTCAACAATTAATAATAGCAAAAACTATAAAATATTTCATAAATTCCACAAAACTAAGTGTATGAGCATAACTACATATAAACATTTGGAAGATAAACATCTATTTTAAAGTTAATAGCACATCCGGTTTATAAAACAATTCGTATTTTATGTTATATTAAAAAAAACAATTATATTGCTGGGCTATTGAAAATGCACAATAATTATATTATTCAAATTATTTAAAAATCAATGAAATAAAATGAATATTTTTTTTACATAAAGCGGCCTTCCTGTTTACCATTTTTATGTAACGTAACGCATATACCTACCAATATTTTGATTAAACTTCAATCTGGTCAATCAACAATTTTTAGCCAGCGTTTAAATTTATTTGGATTGAAAATTAGAATCGCTTGCTGGCTATCAATCAATTCTAGAAATTATTTATAAACTGGAAATTTGCTTAATCATTTGGAACGCGAATATAAAACCACTTTCTTGATAGATAAAATGGCTTAATATTATCAATTTTGATATACGTGAACATGCGCGCAGATTTAATTGCATATTTTGCATTTTGCAATTGCTTTATTTTAAGCAAATTAATTAAATGTTGCACTCGCCGCCGTGCGCGCACTCACGCTAATTTTTTTTGCGTTTCGTTTCGTTCGCTCAAGTAGGAGAATTCCTCATCGGCCATAAATACTGCCTTCTAAGTACTTAAAAAAGACAAATTTATTAGTCGAATATAGTGTGTTTTAAATAGAATTAAATTAACTATGCAAAACGTGTACATACTGAACTGAAACAAGATGAGCGAATGGAAAAAGAGAGGATACAATTTTCGAAATGGAAATGGAATTATCTTTGTTTGAATGCATTCAAGTGAAGTAGCATGTAATCAATGAATTCGAAATGTAATTTTCATTTGTAAAACGATTACGCAACAAAACGCAAATATTTTTCGACTAAAATGCGTATACACTTTTTAATTCGCTGTTGCATTAATACGAAATGATTTCGAGTAGAAAATTCAACATGACATTGTATTAAATTACTTATTTTTATGTATTTGTTGCTATTGTTAAAAATTTTCACTCAAATAATTTGCAACATAATATTTTTATATTATACAGGCGATGATTGAATTTGAAATTTATAAGGTATTCGTTGCGCAATATAATAATAATAATATTTTCAATTTTCCGTGCTGAATTAATTTAACCAACTTTACGATTTCCTCGACTTTCTATTTCATTTATATAATATTGTGCCCGCCATGCTTTTTTATAATATAATATAATGTGCATTTGGAGCTTATATTTAAAAAGATATAATCGTATTTGTGATTTAATAATTTTTGTTTGCCATGTTGCAAATGGAGTTGCCTTTTTAAAATGAAGAAAAAGAAAAAGATAAATAAAATTATATGCGCTGCATTCAAGAAAGTTTTAACTTGTTATTCTGGTAAATAAATGACAAGTTGATAAATAATACTTAAATAGCTGTTAAAACAAATTAATTAATCTTTTTCAATAGAGATAATTTATAAAACTTTTTATTGGGTTCAGTTTCGTTGTTTTTTTTTCTTGTTTCTTGCTAATAATATAATCTTATGAAAATTACTATGTAGATAAAGATACATATATAAATCATTTATATTTTAAAATTGCTAATGTTTATGTTACAAAAACGTAAATTATTAATATTAATTTAAATATTGTCTAGGGCTAAATTATTATGCTAAGATATGTTGTAATTATATTAAAAGAAGATCTACATATATAAGCGGAATAGGTTCTACTAGAGGGTCTGTAGAATACTATGAGATTAAATGTAAATATTGAAACATTTTTAGCGTAAATAAATTTATTTTTGCCTTCCAGTACAATATCAAATTGATAATAGTTTGAACGCCAATTTTTTAATTAGGACGGAATTGGTTGTTCGTTTTTATTGAAAACATGACATCTGGTTTTCACTAACTCCTTCCTAATCAAAAATTGGCATTTAAACTAGTATCAGTTATAAAATTTTGTAGTACTTATTAGGAAAACGTGTCAAAAAAGAATATAAAACATTATAAATAAGAAATTACTAATGAGAAATTAGCTAACGATTTATATCACACAATAACTTGCGATTTTGGTAACCATTAATATTAATTTAAATATTGTTTAAACCAAAATTATTATATTACCGTCTGTTGTAACTATGGGAGAGATATTTACAAGTAAAGTAAGTTATATATAGGGCCTACAATGTAGGATACTACGAATATTGAATAAAACCACAGATAAACTAGTTTATCTGCGGTGAAAAGTTTATAATTTTTATAGCAGATATTTCATATTTGAGGAATGTTTTCAAAAATACCATCGGCGGCTAGAAATAACCTATTTGTTATTTGCATTTTATTGATATAATAAATTTGTTTCATTTTTAGTCATCCTATAAAGTTGTAAATATTCCATTTTTCAATCATTGTAAAAAATATTATAAAAAATATGATTTAATACTTAAATCACTTTAAATTTCTAAGAATTTGGTTACTTTTAATAATACAATTTTAATACCTTTTAATAAAAACTATTTAATATTTATTTAGATACTATTGCAGTAAAAAATATTATAAGATTTGTTGCAATTACATAAAAAGAAAATACGTAGTTACTTATAAATGTAATACAAAGATGCAGGGTACAATATTTTTCATGATTCCTTATATTTTTTAAAATTAATACTTCATCTTTCAATAATGATTTTAAAATTACTATCTTTGACTAATATAATAAATTTACATTTTACATAATAAAACTAATAAATCAGTTTCACTTTTTAATCACCCTATAATGCATCGTCTAATACTTTTAACGGTATGACTGGCACTTTTTTATAAGTACAAAGTTCCAATAATAAAGCTTTATTAAAATCAATTCTTGTAGTAATATTAAAAATGTGGCATTTTACAATTTATTCCATCAATATGTATTAAAAAAATATGTCACACCGATTTGTTGCGTGAATTTTATCAACTGATTTATTTCAAATTAGACTTTATACATTTTCACATATAGATAATAAAATGCGACGTTAATCAGATTGTACGTTGCACAAATTTACAATCAGATCAGCGTGTGTGTTAAAATATAAAACGCGTTCGTCTCGAGTATGCGTATATTTATAAAGAGACTTTTATATTTAATAATACAATTAGGTGCTGTGTTTTCAAAGGTTTATTTATTCAAATAAAAAAA
>JARJDW010015625.1:0-24373 GCA_030264715.1 Adinopsis sp. GC000173 | reverse complement strand
CGATTTAAATCTTCGGCCCAGTTAAAATAATACAATGCACTTTGGTACTCCTTCTTTTTAAAGAAACTGAGACCCAATCGATTGCAATATTCAATATTGCTAAAAAATAAGAAATTTAACACGTTAACTGCCGCCTGCTATTTTTAAGCGAATTGATTTAACAAAGTTTGTACAGCCCGCGTGCAATCATAAGTATTGCGTAGACGCCGCATGACACGCCGGCGGACATTTGAATTTGATGGTTTGATACTAAATTGTACGCCGGTTGTTTGTTGCCGATGGAAAATGTAATCTATATAAATTATTCTGCATATATAAAAACTTGTGTTTTTTGATTCGGCGCCACATTGATAAAGAAATACATATGTAATGCAAATAAAATTTTCGAAATGAACGCATCGGCGTGTGGGACACACCGTAGTAAAACGTGGAACGGCGTATCAGAATATGTAGCTGTTGGTCGCCGGCTGTACATGCGGCAGTTAACGTGTTAAAATTGAAATCGGATTAAAAAAATTTTTGGTAAAAGTAGCCCCATTTTTTACGTAGATTGGGATTCTGAACAAAAAAATGGGGGTTTCAATTTGAACAAACAAAATTGAGTTGAGTCAAAATAACCATGAAGTTGCGGTCATGGCCAAAAGTGATTAGTAGTACCATTAAACATTATTTTAGCCAACTTTTATTCGAAACATTTTCTCCTAAAATGCACTGTTTCAAAGTTATTCGCCTGCCTCAAGTTAAATGGACCACCCTTTATATCAATAGTAGTCACATTTTCAAATGAGGGAGAGAAGCAAATTTAAATTACAATTGTATATAATTAATAATAAAATTGGTTATATTTGCTGTACTCACGTGATGTGCACCATAGTAGATGAATAAACAGAAAAACTTATAACGCTTGATTAGTTCACAAGAAGAAGTAGTTAATATGTAGAAGCAGGAGTTAATATATTTCGAGAGTCACGCCATCTTCAGAACTGCAGAATAGTAAGACAGAAAACTTTTTTAGTTTATCTTCTCTATTATTTTTTCATATTAATTTTTTCAATTTATTAACATAATTAATAATCGTTGAATCAGCGACTTATTTTCCTACGTAATGCCTTTTTGTCGAACATAATTTAAGTGGCAATAATTTTGAACTATTCGAACCAATAAAATAAAGTAACTCCATAAAGTATTAATTACTTTGTTCATTTTTTGTTGTTGTCGTAGCGCGTGATTAGCAATACAATCTAATAATACTACAAAGATCATCAACGCAATTATATTAATAAATAGAATAAATTAAAACACTTGATTAGTTCACAAGAAGAAAAAGTTAATATGTAGAAGTAGTAGTTAATATATTTCGAGAGTAACGTCATCTTCAGAACAGTAAGACAAAAAACCTTTTCTGTTTCTTTTTTCTATTTATTAATATAATTAATAATTGTTGAATTAACGACTTAGTTTCCTATCTAGTGTCTTTTTTATCAAACATAATTTTAAGTGTTGTGCCACAATAATTTTGACCTATTAGAACAAATAAAATAAAATAAAATAAAATAACTCCATTAAGTATCAATTACTTTGTTCATTTTTGTATATTGTCGTAGCGCGTGATTACCAATACAATTTGAAAATGCTAGAAAAATAATCAACGCAATTAAGTCTACTAAAATTTTCGGACGTGCTCTAATAACTTAATTTTTACAACATGTAAACCCCAATAACGTCCATCCATTATACGTAAGAACATTGATATCAATCAGATATTTGATACGAATTACCCACTTACGTCAATTGCTAGAATCTGTTATCGAAATTTATAAATCCCCAATAAACCGTTAATTGTGACTTGGGTTTTTTGCATATTGCTAAATAAAATAAAATTTATTGATATTGATTAATGATAAATTAGTTGCTGTTAGAAGTCATGAACCGTGTGGAATTATTTGCATGATAAATCTAAACAATAAATAGGTAGTAGTTTCGTACATATTATGTCATAATAAGCAATTGTTGATGTATGTACATTTTTTAAAACATATTTTTAAATTGGTTCTCTAATCAACATTCTAATTTGTATCATGTCCGTGTATTAACTACTAGTGGATGATTCATATTTTTGTTTGTCGTCATTGATATTCGCGTTTTTTTTGCATAACATATAGGCGATATTGCGCTTCTAAATAAATTGTTTGTTTCGCAAATGTTGTTATTTATATTCCGTAGTCAAGAATTAACTGCCCTGTATGAGGTTCTTTTGTGATTTTTATATAAATATCTTCCAAAATTGAAATCGGATTGAAAAACAATTTTAATAAAAGTTGTCTCATTTTTTACGTAGATTAGGATTCAGAACAAAAATATGGGGTTTCCATTGAAAATAACCATGAAGCTGCGGTTATGGCCAAAAGTGATTAGTACCATTAAATTTCCCCCTTCATTTTAGCCAACTTTTATTCGAAACATTTTCTCCTAAAATGCACTGTTTCAAAGTTATTCGCCTGTCTCAAGTTAAATGGNTGGCCAAAAGTGTTTAATTCCATTAAATTTCCCCCTTCATTTTAGCCAACTTTTATTCGAAACATTTTCTCCTAAAATGCACTGTTTCAAAGTTATTCGCCTGTCTCAAGTTAAATGGACTACCCTCCATATAGAGGGTATCTTAGAACTTCGCTTAGAAACAACGTTAGAAACTATAATTACATAGAAACTTAAAAGCGCAAACCTGTACATCCGAAACAAAAATTCCCACATTGCACTCATTGGTATGAATGCACGCTTATTACCTTCATGAAATACCTACTAAAGATGATGATTATCCGGCTCAGTGCATCAGATATCTCATCCATGGTGATGATATGGCTCTGCTACCCGATTAGTTCGAATCCGGACGTTTACCTTATCAATGTTTTCAGTTTGGATTCTGAAATAATTTTAAGAATCAAAATGAAATATGAATGACTAGTTTTGCAAAATAAAAAATAACTTGAACACTTACAATAAATAATGAACAAGTGAAATTACCAACAATATTATTGTATGAACAGAGTAATTCAAATTGAATTAATGAGCAATGATCTGTCTAAAACGACCCATCTTTATTACCTAGCTTTAGCAAATATTTTCTAAGAGCGGCGATATTGTAATCTTACCTATGCGTCCCAAAAGTGTTCTTTGCCCTTTTCTAAAAGTTTAGACTTACAGTTCTGGGAAATCATGTAAATTTTAACAACGATTCTTCAAAATTACCTAAAATGTGTTAAATCAATATCACTAATTAAATTCCTTATTCAGGTTGAAAGCTTAAATATGTAAGATAAAAAAAATGTAAATTTTTTTAGTCTTGGAATTCAAAGAATTATAAAATTTAACGGCTTCCTGCAAGTTTGTTGCGACGGATATTTTGGAATCACTGGTCTACCTTATTAGAAAGATGCTTCCGAACTTATGATGCAACATTTTGCTATTAGTCAAACTTCAAAACTGTCAAGACGATTTATTTTTATTTAAACTCTTTTTAGAGTTTATAAATAAATCGCCTTCTACTTCTCAATCAATTACCTTCACTCGTTATGTAAATCATCGCTCGGTATGCGAATAATTTTTGTCGCTATGTAAAGTTCCACTGTAAATTAATAATGCTACGATTGCATAACTATCCAATTATTGTGCGTCACTTACAACTGAGTACAGTCGCCATTAATTGATGTTTTTTTATGATTTTTGTTGGGTCGTGAACTTTTTTTATATCCTATAATATTATTCATTTTTTCTCTTGTACTTATGTTTGAATAATAAAACTATGCAGTAATTATTTATTATTACGCTCTGTGGAATGATACAGCAACTTTTATTTTTATATCGACTATAATGTATGTATAATTACTATTGGCAATTAAGTAATTAATTGAATACTTGAATGAGTTTGCGATTTTTTACTCGATATTAATTGTAGGAGTAATTCAGTATAATTTCTAAATAATCGATTTGCTAATTCAATTTATTCATGAGTCGATACCATAGATACCATTTTACACGCGTGCATCCCGATTTGGCGATGCCGGTTTGGCGACAGCCGATTTTTTCGACAACCGATTTGTCGCCACCCGGTTTGGCGATGTCTTTTAAAGTTATTTATTATAGCAGAAATGTATTAAATCATTTTATATATATTTTCTATAACCCTAAACCCAACAAACCATATTCCACACTTTGCTGTCTCTGTTAACCCAACAACTGAAGACGCACCCAGTCTCAAGTGTGTGGAAACGTATGTGATGTACAACACTGTATGGCACCAACTCTCTAACCTAGGACATTTCCTACCAACTCCCAATACAGATATTCTCCAACTGACAATACTCGGTCTCTTAGCCTAACCTAATCCTCGGAAACCCTCATAGTCACTAACCCATCATACTCTCGAACCCAAATGCCAAATCGGGCGTGGCCCATTTTACACATGGTATAATATTACGCCGAATATATATGAAAAAAAAAACAAGACTAGTGAAACGAATTTTTGAATTTAATAATGTTGTAAATCTAGCTCGCCTTGATTTGTCTTGGTGGTATGTGTTTGTACAGTATAAGTGTGTTCCTTAATTTCTTATACATTATGATTATTATACATAACGATTGTGTAATAAAATAGATTCACTATTTATGCATAAAAAACCACCAAAATTTAACAATTATTCTTGGTAGATAACTATTTATACATTAATAGTAGCAATACATATGTTGCTAGGGGAAATTTGCAGTATCTACTGATATTTGTAACATTTATTGATCTTTGAAATTTTATTACAATATCACATCAACAATAAGAGTAGATATTATTAGCATTATTGAAATGTAGGGTTAGAATTGTTATTTGCTTTAAATATTTACTGATCAAGTTATGAAATTATTTATTTATGCAGATATACGATGAACTATACTAACTATTAATTATGCATTTCGAGCCACAGATATGCTTAATTATTTTTATTACGCTGAATATTGAAAAATTCAAGTTTTATAATTATGCGTTATCATTTATGTTAAATGAAGCCGTTCTAGCATAATTACATAATTAATGCGAATAAATGATTATAATAATAAAATCGTAATGCCTTGCGCATACTTAGATGTTATGGAATTTGGTGCGAATTTTAGATTTTGATTATTTCACGTGCCTACCTACCACTCAAACACTTGAGTAATACTCTCATCATTTAGTTATTTTCTATGCAATTTTTTGGTTTTGGGAAACTAAGTTCTAACAAATCTCAACAATACAATCCAATATTAAAGCAATCAAATCGAAGTTTCTAAATGTATAAGGTTTACGAATTCTGTGCCTATTTTTTTTCGTCTTTTTACTCAATTAAAAAATCGTCCTATCTTTTGGCTCCTTCGAAAGATGTGTAATGCTGCTTTGCTAAGCCATTAGCCATCGACCAGAAAAAGTGGTAGTCTGGAGGAACAATGTTTAGTGAATATAGCGGGGGGATAAAACATGATCTGTAAAGTGTCCTTAACAATTTTTGCGATATATGGCCGAGCGCGTGGCCGAGTAATGTGCTGGAAGATTACTCTACCATGTCTTTTCGCGCATTGAGCTGTGCTTCAGTTTCAATACTCGGCTCAATTTTCCAGTTTTAAATCATCGGAACTAGTAATCACACGTTTTTATTAGTAGAGCATGTATCACATAGCAAATGACGACAGTCAGCTGCCCTTTTCTCAAAATTAAAGCAAATTTACAACACTTCCCGCAAAATGGCTTTTTTGGTACAAAACTCGGCATGTTTAGCGTACAATAAAATAATGTTGTTTACACTTCAGCGATATTGCCAATACTGATTTTTATAGAAAAATAATAACATTTCAATGTACATTTATGTCCAAAATGGTCTGATGCAATTTAAAGTTAGTTTTACAGTCTTTAAAGAAAGCGTAAAAACTTATTAATAGATCTTATATTTTAAAGAGATTCAATTTTTATCTGCATAAAGTTTTACGCACCACTACAAATTTTCCATATCATACCAAAGTTGTAAACATCGATAATTTTAACAAATTATACCTAAATAAATATATTTATTGTAACTCGGGCGCTGTTTTCTACATGCATACATATTTTCTGCACATAAAAAAGCAAATAGACTATAAATAGATTTATTTATATTGCAACAACAAACAAGCATGAAAAAATGTTTATACACATTTGAATTTAACGTTTATGTAATGGCGAATAATCAAAAATTATTCTTCTTTATGATAATTGCTTATTGGTATTGTATTGTATATGAATTATAAAAATTCATGAAATGTGCTACATTTTCATTTGTCCATCTATCTACGTGATTTTATTTTGTATTATTATTCCATTTGGCACTGAAACAACGGGCTCAGAATTTACATTTTCTTGGTATGTATATATTTCCTGATTGTGCAATGGAATTATTTATTTATTTACGTGCACATGCACTATGCATTACGGCAAATTGAATAGGTGTGCATGTATAATATAGGCAACTTTTCTTGCATTGATTGAAATATCAAAAAATTATCTTTACTAAACCAATTATTGTATAATGCCTTCATTTTTTAATAAATAATTTACATCGCTTTATTATTTTAAAAACCTGTTCTGGCAGAATTCGTTTTTCGCCAAATTGGGTAGTATAATATATGCAAATGGACTGCTATGTATAAGAAAATATATATCTTACTTTTGATCCTTTATTGCTTTTTGTTGTTAGATTAGAACTATAGATAATATATAAGTATGTACAGGGATTGTTTCAGAAGCAATATCAGTGATTATATTGTTTGCCGCAATGTACTGATCGTAAGATGGATTGTCTCCCATGCAAATCACACTATTTTTGCGTATTTGATTTGTTCGCTACTGTTTCCGGCATGTGTCAATAAATGATAACTCAAATGTGATAATTCAGAAGTTCTCTCACACATGTCAGATTTTTGTCAGTCGAGGCCGTTAATGTGTGTCCAAAGCCCGAAGGCTAAGAAAAAAGTTGGAAACAACCCTTTGTTTCAACGAGTATTGCCTCGCGGCTTACACAAGAAAAGAAAATAAGTTTTATGAAAACTTCTTCTTTTCCAATTGCTGGAAGACTACTCAATGATTGCGTACGACTTTAATAAACTGACTAATTCCTTTACGGATTCTAATTCATGTTGGCATAATATGCTACACATCATAAAATCACAGATATTATTTCTTGAGTAAATTTATTTTATAAACTACTACTAACTTGCTACTACAATCGGTGCTTGTGGTATAGACAAGCCGAAGAGCACTAGTAGCCGATTAATAATTTTTGGTTCTCTCATTCACAATAGTGATCTTCAAACTTTGAAGACTCACGAAACATGTAAAGGCTACAATATTTGTTTCGAGGGCACTCTGTCTTACTCTAAGATTAAAAATATCGGACATGATTTTTTAACTGCTGGGATGCCATTCACTCTTCACATAAAATGCTAAAATTTTATTTTAAATTAGGTTTGTTTTCGGTTTGTTTTGTAACGGTTCTAGGTTTTTTTATCAAATTTTTATTTTATTACCTTGTATAAACGTCATTTTATCTGTTTTTAATTTTACTGTGACGTAAATAGGTACTTACATTTTCTAATTTTATATTTAACGATGAACGAATGTAATGACGTTGTTATATATTTCTATAATATAGATCGTAATTTTGATAATAATCTGTTCATAGTAATATCAAATTAAAATAGCATTGGTTTTTATTAACATATGATGTTTCTTTTTACAGATTTATTTGCATTGCAACAAGGGAAAAGATGAGGTGTCTATGCTTGTTGCGGCAAAAACATCAGGCGCCACACCGCTTGTGATCGCCTGCCGGAATGGACACTACGACGTCGCCGAGTACTTGATTGAGAAGTGCAATGCGGACATTGAGCAGCCCGGATCTGGTGAGTGCAATCGAATAGTGATGCATTAATGTATCCGCCTCTCACAAACATTGCTAATTTGCCTGTTCGCCCGTGTTTCTAGTGATTTTCGATGGTGAAACAATTGAAGGGGCGCCACCGTTGTGGTGTGCAGCTGCTGCAGGACATCTCGACATCGTCAAGCTGCTGATACAGCACAATGCGAAGGTGAACAGTACGACGCGAACGCATTCGACACCGTTGCGCGCTGCCTGCTTCGATGGACACTTGCAGATTGTCAAATACTTGGTGCAAAATGGTGCAGGTACGGTTTGATACATTTTATTTTCATCTCTTTAATTTAAAAACTCTTAAGTTAGAATTATTTTTTGAAATTAAAAAAAAATACCGTATTCTTTTATAATAACAAACTTTTTAACGTTTTCCAGCAATTTTATATCTTTTCATTTACATCTATTTATCTGTAGTTTATCGCAGATATTTTAATCAAATTTTCTTTATGAAGACTATAGTTTTTTTAATAAAATGTCCTTCTGGCATTTAAGATTGAAATTAAATTGTTTAAATAGCAGTAAATTGAAATAATATTTTATTTCTTGTTAAAGCGTGAGTGAAGAACTTTACCTTCCGGTGTAGATTGATAAGGACGAAATTAACGCCAAAAAAGAAGGTTTTATTTCTTTAAAAAATCATTAGAAATTATCAAATAAGCCTAAACTTAATTTTAAAACACTGAAGGATAATGTTTTTTTTCTATTTCTTCAAACTTTTGGATTTGTTTCACAAGTTTTAAAACAACTTAATAGTTAAGCAATTATAAGTACAACATTTTTTATCTTTTTTAATATTGGAATTAACGAAATTGAATTGAAATCTTAAAGACAATGAGATGAAGCATTTCAGGTTTGATGAAAATTAAAAGCCAAAATTTAATTTAAGCTACTTACAGAAGTAGAAAGCCAAACAGTTTTTGTTATTAAAACTTGTGGCCACTTTAAATTTAATTACGAAAACGACCCTCGATCTTCAGAAACGATATGAACAAATCATAAATTATATGCTGCGCTATTAATTATTTGTGAACTACTGTGAAACGACAAAGTCGCGCGCTGGCTTATTGCAAAATGTTATACATACATTTTTAATATGTGTGATTAACTCTTAAAAAACACATACAAATACACACTACGAAATGCGGCGGCCTTGAATTGCCAAACTGTTAACAAACTACTCAAATGTAATTGACCCAAAATATCGTTTTTATCGCTACGCAATCGCTAATATTGCTATCAGGACCGGGTCTATTCTGCAATGTGCACATTTTGCGACAATTTTACGCAGAATGTCGCAAAATTTGTTCTCGAGCGCAATAATTTTTACGACTTATTTACTCTACTATAATTTATTATTTAAAATTATATAATTTCTTTTATGAAAAAGTTTTACCAACTTATTATCTTTGATGAAGTTTGGAAAAATCATGAAAAAATTGAAAACTTTGTGAGGTTTTTAACAAAAATCAGAAAATAGCAACAGTAAGAAATTGTTTGCTGGATATTTAAAATACTAAAGAGATTTTCGTAGTCTTTATTGCTACGCTTAATTTATAGGAACTTCTATGTAATACCAATCCCACACTTTAATCAATTTCTTATTTCGATTAATTTTGTTTTAGATATTGAGGTGGCGAATCGTCACGGTCATACCTGCCTGATGATCGCATGCTACAAGGGCCACATTCGTATCGCCCGCTATCTGCTCGGCCTCAATGCGAGCGTGAATCGAAAGAGCGTCAAGGGCAATACGGCGCTGCACGATTGCGCCGAATCGGGCAGCTTAGAGATACTAAAACTACTGATTGAGCATGGCGCCACGATGGACGTGGATTCGTATGGTACGTGTTGCGCATTACGACGACAACTCACAAGGAGATTGTAGTATTAATTAATTATACATGTAGATGTAGGCAACTTTACTAACATCTGCGAATATTTAAATGCGTTGAATTATTCTTAATTTACCTAAATATTTTGCTTATAATAACAATACAGAATTATTAATAAGTATGTAATAGGTGAGTTTTCATCAAATTTGATGTTTACAGCATTTTTTTATTAGATTGTTGCCGTTATAAACATAATTATATCCTTAGAAAATTACCGTTATTGTATTGGTTTATTCGCGTTTTTGTAGTAAAATATTTAATATTTATAAAAATTTTGATAAATTTGTCTGTATATGACGAGAAATGTTTGAAAGAATTTCTTTACTGATATGTAAATTTTATGACTAGTAGTTGAAGCTATCAGTTCCAAATCGGCCTAACCTACAAATTTTCCATTTTCTATTTTGTGGTTCGAACTTATATTCGTATTATGTAAAACGATTTAAGCTATTTTTGTTATTAATGTAGATTTTTTATGAAAAAACTTAGAGTAATTTTGCCCTGATAGCCTGAATTGCATTAAAAATAATTAAATTTTCAAATTGATTCATTGGACAATCAGCAAGTTAAAATATTGCAAATTTACAGCATTTAATTGTCTTTTAAGAGTGGTGAAATGATTTTGTTGCGATCAATATAGTTTTACAGGTGTGTATTCTAAACAAAATTCAGAAATTTAAGATAATTTTTATTCGCGTAGGATTTTCCTGCAAGATATTTGATATTTATTAAAAAATATCGTTTTTATAGCAACGTTAGTAATTTATAAACCAATATTTTATTAACTAAGTAAAGTAAAGAAAACCAATCCATTGTTTTCACTTAACTTTACTTTTTTTTTTATAATTTAGATATAAAATTTTTAACATGAAGAATTTGTGTTGTAGGTATGACACCCGTGCTAGCTGCGGCCGTCACAGGCCACAATCACATCGTCGAATATTTTCTCAAGTTGTCGCAATTCGTCACACGCAAAGAGCGCATCGATGCACTGGAACTGCTTGGAGCCACGTACGTTGACAAGAAGCGCGACATGATTGGTGCGCTGGAATATTGGAAGCGGGCGATGGACGAGCGCTACAACGGCGATGGACCCATCATCCTCAAGCCGCGAACAAGACGAGTACGCGCCTACGACTATGTCGTCGAGATTACCGATCCAGAGGCGCTCGACGAGCTGCTGGTTGATCCGGATGAGATGCGCATGCAAGCGCTGGTGATACGCGAACGCATTCTTGGCCCAGCACATCCCGATACTAGTTACTATATTCGCTTTCGTGGTGCTGTGTACGCCGACGCTGGAAAGTTTAATCGCTGCATTGAACTGTGGAATTATGCTCTGGATATGCAACAGTCGATGCTTGAGAGTTTAAATCCTATGACACAAAGCAGTCTTTTTAGTTTTACCGAGCTGTTTTCATTTATGATGGGCGAGGAGGGCAAGGCGACGCCGCGTGGACGCGTCGTTCCACCCGTGGAGCTCGCCGAAGTACTGCGCGTGTTTGACAAGGCCGTCAAAGAGGTGGAACTCGGCAATTTGCTGGTGGAGTTTATGCAGAACGTCGAACGAGATTTGACCTACTTGGGACGTGTGTTGATTATTACACTACACTTGGCATGTTTGCTAACACGCCTGCTGGATAAGCATCGCAATCATCCGCTCAGCGAGCGCGTCTATCGCGCGATCTACAATCTCGTCAAGCTGAAGATCAAGACCAAGCTTGGCCGCACCGCGCTGCATCTCGCCTGCTGCCTGGAAGCGGCGTTAATTGGCCGATATCCGGCCTGCCAATTTCCGTCGCCGCATTTAGTCAAAGTCTTATTGCATGTCGGTGCCGATCCGAATGCACGCGACAGCGAGGGTAATACGCCACTACATCTCGCTGCCATGTCGATTCCATGTCCGGCGAAGCTGCCTGAAATCCTATTGGAAAGTGGGGCGCATATCGATGCAATCAACCAGAATGGCGACACGTTTGCGGCGCTACTCGACTACGGACAGCCGGTTCATGAGTTTGTCAATGTAGCAAAATACACGCGGCTGAGCTGTTGTGCGGCGCGCGTGATTAAGCAATTTAAAATACCTTACAAGGGGCAAGTGACGCCCGCGCTGGAAACGTTCATCGAGCAGCATTGAACTAGTGATGATGATCATTGATGATGATAATGATGATGATGATGATATGAAACGAACATACGTAAACAAATAACGTCGTTGTCTCAGTGTGTGCCATTTATTATTATTATTTTGTTAAATAATTATTAATTTAATTGTATAACCAATTTTCGTGCGTCGCCATCTAATCTACTTCTAATTATAATAATTTATTTGTCGTGTGACATAAAAAATTTAGGCGAACGTCGCGTTAGTGTTAGAAATTGTGTTGTTTGCCGTGCGCGCGCGAATTTTACCATAACATCTCCCAGCCAACGATCGACCCGACTACTAGTGCAATTTACCGCTTCTTTTTATAATTATAATTAATTATCATTGCATGTGATTATGTGTGTGTGTGTGTGTGTGCAAGAGTATGTGTGTGGATGTATGAGTGAGTGCGTGTGTATGCAAAGCCAGCCCACAAACAACAAAACAACACAAAAATGTTGTTGAATTGAATTGAGTGCGCATGTACTTGTTAATTACTAAAAACTAAACTCTAGGATGAATTATTATTATTGATGAAGACAAAAAAAGAGTAAATAACTATTTTGTTTTGTAGATCGCACGACCGATGCGCGCTGCTGATCTGATAATGAGAATAGAATGGCGTTCAAAAAGCCCGACTGATGAGAATGTTTCTATATATGGCGCTATATTAATCAATATATTGTATATTAATTAATTTGAATCAGCTTTATTTTTTATAAATTTACACTGATTAAATGATGATTCAAAGAAGTGAGCGCGTGTGCTGTGTGTTATTATCTATGAGAAATTAAACGAAAATTTTGTGATAGTTTAATAATTAATTAATTAAATGAGAAATAGAGCAAAGACTAATTAAATATTTATATATATATATTATATGTAAAATGTAATTGGAAATGATGTTGACATGTTGTTTTTTCCGGCGATGGCGTTGTGCAATAGCGCGAAGGATCGCTTTGATTTCGATCATATGATCATAGACAATTTTTTTCAAATTGCGCGCTTTAAACAATCCTTCCATCTTGTCGAACGTCGTCGCTCTTTTTGTATCCAAATTTGGTGTATATTTACAAAAAAAATGAAACGCAAAATATCATATCTGTTTTTGATTTCGAAATCAAATGAAAAATGTAGATGATGTTTACTTAGTACAAACAAGTACATAAGAAATTTTAATTAATAAAAAAAATGAAAGGGAAAATTAGATCATTCATCATGATGAATGAATTTGTACTCTTATTATTAATTGCTAGGTGATAAATTAATTATAAATCAATTCAAATTAAATTAATGATTAGTGAATTGGTAGTTAATTACATTTTTTTTGTAAAAAAAGTATTTTTTGCGCTTTTTTCATTTTATACAAAATGTGTGTGATTTTCCAGAGTGGATTATTTACAAAACAAAATAAACTATTTTAAAATTTTGTTATTACTGTATAATATAAATATATATATATAAATCTAAAAATTTGTTTTATTTTTATGCGTACTTTGTCTACTAAAAAGTTGAATATGTATTTAGAAGTTGAAATGTGTATGCAACTACATATTCGACATTATATAGTTCGACTATTATAAAAGAGATGTCGCTATCTTTAGTATCTCGACGCGTTGTATAGATGTCTCACCGATAGCGCAATTATATCAACTCAACGTGGAGTTGATGGCTGGGTGTCATAAATCCTCGCACGCTGATTGGTTGTGGCGTCGATGACGCAGCCAGCAAACAACCACGTGGTTCTGTCGGTCTCCCGCCGTTGCGGGGTTCGTGTTCAGATGAGCTAGGGCTCGGATAAACGTCGTGCGTTTCGATGGTATGCGCAAAAATCGTGCAATTTCACCGAATTGTGTTAATGGTGGCGATGTTAGACGCGTAACGATAGTGAGTAACCGCCGATGCGAAGCCCGTGTAACGATCGATCATGCGATTGGCAGTAAAAAACCATGTGAAACACCGATCCGAGTGAGTGTTGTTTTGGTGCCCGTGACCGGCTGCCATCTTTAACAAATAAACAAGTTTTGTTTTTTCGTGTGCTATTACGCCGTGGCGCTGCACGCCGCGCTGGTATGTACATTATTCGCGAATCCATCCACATATTCAATAACTGATCGGTTTCCAGCCCAAAACGAGCGATAGTGATGTGCGTGCGGTGATAAATAATCGGCATTAGTTTGGTGTAAATTCCGTGTTGAAGGTGTAGCGTGGCTCGAAAACATAACAGAGAAGCGCAGCACACAAGCCAAGCCATGTACCCGACCCCTGCCAGGCACCCATCGCATCCATCTGCCGCTGTAAGTGGTTGTTTAGTAACACACTCGATTTTCTCCACGCTCCCCCCGAACGCTACGACGCACCGAGCGAAAATTATTGTTGCTGTTGGTGATGATGACAATAGAAAATAATATTGCAATATATTGGGCACGCGCAATCATCGCGTTTGCGGCGTGTGTGTACGCGCGCGCGCTAATTAAATCATTTTCTAACAGCACCGAAATTCTGGCCGCTACATAACAATCATTTAGACGCTCGCATCATTTATTCATCAACTCATATTTATATTGCGTGCGTTTATGAAAATTGGCCATGTTGCTTGCCTTGTTGTTGCCATGACGACAAATCAACAACATGGCCAATTCTCGCATTGGATCCTATCATCCGGGCCAGGTAGAAAATGAAAATAAAAAAAAGAGAAGAAAATAACATTGAAAAGCATTGTAAATTAATATCGAATCGACACAGTTGGGTGTAGTTCTTGTATTTTTTTTTACTTCGCCTGTTATGCGTTATAAAGCAAACCGTGTGCAGACCGATTAATAAAATTATTGCTGCTCTTCGCTATGCAACCAAATACACACAATCACGCTGATGGTCGCAATTAGCAACGTTATTGTATTATGTATATTATGCCGTGTGATGCAAAACCCATCCCATCGTCAACATCTGTCCAAATCTGTGTTTTGCGTTGTGTTGTGTGTGTATGTGTCTGCCGCATTGAATGCGAGGGGTTGATGTCTATACGTGTGTATGTGTATATGTGTGCGTGTGTGGATGCACAACACAATACAGGCAACCCCTTATTATTTGCTTGTAATAAATTGTTTTCTTCCCGGCGCCCATAAAAGTCCGAAACCCAAAAATGATATTTTGAAATATTTATGACCGATTAGGAAAGATAGTTGCATATACACAATTTATTAATTAATCTCGGTGGCGTTGCATGCATGATCGGCGATGGTGATCGTGATGATGATGATTATTATTTCGCTTAAACGATGAAAGTTTAAGTTTTGAATTTGAATGGACGCGCGCACGTACGTTTAATTATACATTTAGGTTAACAAGTTGTTACGTTTTACGAATTGACCTCTCTTCGCTTATTAATTCCACATCTATAACCTCAAAATGTATATAAAGTACGCGTAATTTATTAATTTCAATTGTTTTATGGCGATGGAAAAAATAATTGCATTGTTTATAGTGTGGCGCGCGTGAAATTAGGTCAATAATCAGGTGATTATGTTAATTCGGATGCATTCAATTAGCATAAATGCATAGTATAATGATCAGTGTACGGTTGGTTGCCTACAAGCATGCGAAAAGCGCCCGATGCCCATCAATTAATAGAGTCATTGGTGATTTGCGCGCTTTGCGGTGGCAACAGCTGCATTGTAATTACATTGATGCATAATGGGTTGCAGTAGTTAACAGGAATTTGAACAGCGCGAAATTACGGCATGTTATTAATAGATAATTTTTTTTTCGCATGCGTGTATCGATGAATAGATAGATCAAAGAGGGACAGCGTTGTAAATATGCGGAATGAAAATATATATATGTATAGATTGATGGCGGACGACGCTGTTTGATAAACAAGTAAAAAAGTATAAATATTGGATAAAAGGCAGGCGAGCAGGCAGCGTCGGTGGATGGGGAATAAAAACGACCGATGTGCGCTCACTCTCTAACATATGCAACACATATTGCACACACGCAGAGAATGGAAATTTGCTTTTTTCCACATCCGCCTCATCCCATCTATAATAAATTCGTGTATGTGTATGTGTGCGAGTGTCAGTATATGTGTGTGTGTGTGCGAGCGTTTTTTTGCCTTCTCTCCTCCCTGTGTGTATTTCATAGTCGTCGATGAAAATGCTGCTGCCGGCGAGGAGAAGCGCAGAGGTGTGAGAGAGGTGCAGTTTGTGTGCCGTCGCGGCGCATACGACATACACGAATCAATAAAAACTGACACTTTTTTTTCTCTCCTCGCTCGCTTGTCTTGTATATACCGTACACTGTACACTCAGCGCTCTAGTATATTTTTTTGTTGTTATAGATGTACGGCAGGCAGAGTGTTATTATTTCTCTTGCCTCTTGCCTACTAGTAATTACGCTTATGGCACATTTTCGGCCGGCTAATGAATGAATTTAGCTAATGAATGAGATTGTAGCTTGACGATATTTTTTTCCTCCTGCGCTTGCTTGCACGTCGACCGAATAAAGCGTTGCTGTACTTGTTATTGTTGTTGTTGGGGGTAATGGAATCGGTCTTGTATGGATCGAATAACCGCTTTACCGGAACACTTGTAAAATGTTGGGGGCGCGCGCGCGCCGCGTCTGTTTCTCATTTCAACAAACACCTACATCGCATAACTTGCCGAAGCGACGCGTTCCCCCTAGCCCTCCCCCCCATCCCACGCCACCCGTCGTGCAACCTCACCGCGCCACCGCCACACACGCCACCCTCCGGCATGTTCGCCCACCTACGCCGCCCTTCTCCTCCTGCTCCTCCTCCCTGCTTCGTGCGCGCTCCCCTAACCACTGAGCGCACAATCTTTATAGATAATTAATTAACACTCGCGCGCATCTTAAATCATTATGTATGTTGGGTTTTGTCGCTGCTGCTACACAACACAACACAACACAGAACGCAGCACGCGTCGATGCGCACTTTAACGCGCACGACGTCGCATTGCAAGCGTGCTACTACTCCTGCCTCTTCCGAAAAGGATTCTTGATGATATAAATATATATTCCGTTTTGTATATCCACCCATCTAACGATTGCGATTAACACGTGCAAATTCTGAATCATTGCAGTTGTGTAAAAACGCATCGATGCGCACACGTTGTTAGTTCGACGCACCACTGCCCCGTTTTGCTAGGGGGATGAGTTGTGTCATTTTATATAGGGGGGCACAATGCATCGAACGATAGCGATAAACTAATAGATGCAAAATCATATTATGTTGACGGCCGTTTCTGACGCGAACTACGTTGCGTCATTTTGTGGTGAAGGGTTGTTGATGAGATATACGTCTCGTTTTGAAGGCCACCCAACTAGCGACGGGGATTACTAATACGAGTAAAAAAGTCTGGAGTTGTTAGAGGCTGATAGAAATCAAATGTGGCGATATATATGAAGTGCTCATGACGGAACCGTTATTGTATGCGTATCGCCCTTTGATATAAAGCAGTGGTCTTTAAACTGTTTTTAGCGGAGCATTCCAGAAATTTCCGACTGTAAAGATTACCGAGTTATGAACAAACGAATACAAAATATGAATTGTGATTAAATTCAGCTAAAGTTATGTATTTGATATAAAAATGGAATTGCATGCCAGTAATGTTCTACACTAGTTGTTTCTCAATCCATGCGTCATAGGGTAGAGATATATGTTGGGACTGTTGGGAGGGTGTTATGATTACTGTTTATAGATGTTCACGGCGTAAGGCACAAATTAAAATTTTAATTCAAAAGGAGTATGTCGAAGACCTAATTCAGATCTTCACGTTCTTTAGACAAAATAATATTTACAAAATTTATATTTGGCTGTTAGAGTTATTATTAATTTGTCGCAAATAACCTTAGTGATCTATTTTACAAGGTGGGATATTATTCTGCAGTTACATTCCTTCATGTTTGAATCAAAATCACATATAACTGAACTAGTTATTTTTGCAATTGTTGATATTTTATAGATTTTTAGGTATTTTATAAAGGTATTTATGGTATTAAACAGTTTTATAAGTCTAAGAAACAGTTAAATTCGCTGCACAAAATTTTACGAGTAAATTGATGATAACTATTTTTGAATGGCTTAAATACCACTTTACCACAAACGGTGTATTGAGGGCGCATTTATTGCGTGCTCCGGACAGGTGCACAAATCTCATTAAGTTTTATCAAGATTGGGAATTACTGTCCTGCACTCCTTTAAAGGGGTTTACCAAACAAACATATTTATAATTGCTCTTGCGTATACATTTTTTTTAAAAGAAAAACATCTTTTATTACGTGGGTGATCTGAAAAGTCATTTTTTGCATTTTTTCGCTCTATTTTTCATTCTGTTTTGTGTTTTGTGTATTTTCATGTTTTACGGTTTTTGCATTTTCACATTTTTTGCGGTATTTTCTCCCTTTTCTTGTATTGTTTTACAATAAAAGAAATTGCAAAAAGAGGCGAGAAATAAAAAGAACATAAAAAAATTGAATACTACAGTAAAGACGAAACATGGAGAAGTGGAGAAAAATTACAAATGAGAAAATCCAAAAAGAGGTTCGACAATTTTCAGACCATTCTTATAGATATTTATATCGTATTTTTAATTCTGCGTATCTAGCCATTCAGTTACTCTTGTGTATGTGGACCAATCTAAAATAATTAGGGAGATCGCTGTTCCAATTAATTACCAGGCGCAAAATCTTAAATACATTACGCTGGGCTGTAAACACCGATACGCCGTTTAACGCGCACGGCGGCACGGTGTTGTGAAAAGGGGATTGTTGATGAGTTGTTCAATGCAGTCGGTTGGAGGGTGGGGTGGCAAACTAACGCTAGTGATAATTGAGACGCGCGTATCTAAAATCATTATACGTACGTTGAATTATCGGCAAAAACTTAAACTGTGTTAAAACGCGTACGTTAGCACATCCCAGTGTCTATACATGTTGTGTTTTTTGCTTGTCGGCGGTTCTGAAGGGTTGTTGTTCTTGTTGTTGTTGTTGTTCATGATGAGATGTTCGAAGTGGCAGGCTATTCAATTATCCACACATTTTCCGCCCTACATCATCTTAGATCACTATAAATTGATCAGCGTTTTCTTAATAGATTGTGCTGTAATATTAATAGGCCTTTTTTTATATACGTTACAGAAGCAAATCACTATTTTAAGATAAAATTTTGTAATATTTCTAGGAATATTTTATCAATTTTTCATTGGCTATTTTTTATAAATAAGAATGCACTGTCATTAGTCACTCTTTCTGAGAAGAGAAACCTAACAAAATAAACAGCCTTCCGAAAATATCGCAAAACGATAAAAAATATCTAAATTAATCAAAGAGAGTATTACACACTTTTTGTAAATACTTACAAAAATTTTCCGGAATGCTCTTGAAAATAATAAAAAAATCTTTTTTTATTCAAAATTAGTTTAGAATATTTTTTGGAAACCTTTGTTTGGTATTTCATTTTTATGCAAACATTTCGCTAGTAATGTAGGTTTTTCCTTTAATTTTATTGTGTTTAGATTCATTTAGTTAAACTTAAAAATGATTTAAATACATTGAGACTGTATTCTAAACTTAAGGTTTCTTAATTCTAATCGCAACTGCCAAAAAAATTATAATGTAAGTGACTAATGATTGATTTTAAATATTTTACATCCGGACATCTTAATTATTATAATTGGTCTTTCCCAAATTAATGAAGAAATACTAAATTCACACTCAATCTGCTTACATTTTTCGGCAACCGTTTTTTTTTCTTTGCGAGGGTTGTTGATAAGATATTGTATTTTTCAAGCCAATAACTTTATAGATGTTGGGAATGGAGTATGAAATCCAGAGTTTAGCAAATTACTAATAGATTTTCTATATAAAAATGATTCAATGGTTTAAGGTTTGTCTGAAATTATCAATACATACCTATATCAATTGCAACACATACTATCTTGAAATAATAATAATATATTTTTTTTAAGATTAAATTTAATTATTTACAGAACTTAAATGATATATTAAAATTATTCATTGTATTCTATCGATTTTTTTTGTTCAGTCACAAATTACGTCTTTAGGCTATCCAATTAACTATAGATAATCAACATGCATTATAATACACTTTATCTTTGGGCAAAAATTCAAGAATGCATTGAAGTGCCATTTTATAAGGGGCAAGTCGAATAATTAAATACCACAGCCCAATTTTTTTGCCAATTTCAAAAAGATGTATTCTGGAGGATAACAAATTTGAAAATTAAGAGAATATGAAGCGATTGGTATCCTAATTTAACCAATTAGTCGGTCATAAGTGCAGAAGTATTTATCCATGCATTGTCGTTATAAATTGTGATTTTTGTTTCCTCTTAACGATTTTCATGGAATTTGTTTTTTAAGTGGTTTGTTAATTATGCATAATATGTAACTTTAAGTGTTCTACCTCTTTTTCCAGTGCTATCTGGAAGTGGTTGCCCAGTACGTTAAATATCATTTGTATTCATTTAGTTCTACGCAGGTATTTTAGAATAATTTTTAATTCTTCGTATTCCCTAGCATTCTTTTTAATTTTTGAAACCAATCTGCTTTTCACAAAGCAATGTTTTATCACAATAGAAATTGTCTTGTACCTATTAATATTTTGGAAATCGCTCCATAATTTTACTCGTTTCGCACTTTTCCAGACTTTCTTAACCAAACTATGTACAATGCAGTAGTTCAAATTCAGAGTTTTTAAAAACTTATTTACACTTTACGAAATCTGTTAAGCTCATGGGCTTCTTGATGGAAATGTATAATTGTAGTATAGCAGAATAAAATATTTTCTCAAAATTATGTTTTATGCACAAATTCACTAAAATGTTCATTTAGTTTATCTAATTAATACATACACAATAAACAAAACCATTAATGACAAAATTCTAGTAATAAATAAGTAGCTATACATAAGCAGTTTAATGTAGAGCTTATTTGCTAAAGCCATTTTGGAAATAAAAATATAAAACTTGCAAAAATTTTTCGGTTTTTAATAATTAAAATTGACAGTTTTTAAGTGCATTTTGTTTCTAAACTAGACTAAAAAGGACTACGATTTGTTAAATTGTTAAGAAAAATCATTCAAAAATATGGTCAAATCCGATACTTGTGAGAATCGAAATTTCTTTCCTGTCAGTAATTCAACAACGCTTTTTTGAAGATGTTGAGTATGTTGTAGGAATATATTCATACCCACTTCAGTTGTTCGTATCTTAAATCATTTGACTTTTACTTGTCACTATTAGAATTTAGTCGCTGCGTATCTATTCGGTTTTTCATAGCAGTTAATTAGTTAAAATGTTTGTAAATCAATATTAATTTTTAGATTATTCCATGAGTACATCGATTTGCAGTCAATTTCAATATAAAAGGAATTAACACGTGCAGATTTTTAGACCATTTCGCATATATATAGCATATTTAGGTTGCGTGTGGACGACCCTGTAAAGGGTGATATTAACGAGATATTCGGTTTTGTAAGCCACCCAATTTGCCACAAAGTTCGTAATAAAATAGTTTACACGCGCGTATTTTAAATCAGTGTACTATATAAACATATCGGTGTTCATTTGGTTGTTTATTGTTTATTTTTGGAGTTTTTTCTGTATTGTCAGCGGTTTGTTGCAGAACACAATTAATTACCCCATCTTTTTCAAATATTATAAATTTGGGCGCGTTTCTATTCTCACTAAATAATAATCGAATAGAAAAAAATATTTCGCATTTACTTACTTGATTATTTTAAGAATAGGTCTTCAATTTTGCAAACTTTACATTTAAAGATTTTTACACTTGTGAAATAAAAATTTAAAATTGTCTACTTCTAGAAAAAGCATTATGTCATAAATGATTCTTTTAAACAATTTTAACACATAGCTTTCCTCTTTATAGATTTCTTCTTTAATTTTATCGCTAATAAAACAGCACAAACACGTTCCTACCACATGAAATAGTTGTTTATATGTTTATTTATTCAAATAGAACAAATTAATAAATTAATAACTCGCAAAGTTCAATTAAATATTTGGTTGGACTACTCTGGCTAATTCATAAGAAATAGGATAATTTTTCTTCCAGTACTTTTAATCTAACATACGTTGTAGACTGCAATCTCGAAAAAGTTTCGTTAAGTGTAATCGCCTTAACATTTTATTATTAATCAATATTAATAATAGCTTTTTAATATGTAATTATTATCCAATTATCAATTTCGATTTAAATTAAGATAATAAAAAGGTTGAAAGGAAACATTAATGAAATTAATTTTAAATCCAGATCTCTTTTATTTTATCTCTGACTATGTCAAATAAGTGTGCGATTTTCTAACATTTTTACAGTTATTTAAAAATCCCCACCGCCTTCATTCTTTTTAAAGATCCAAAGTTAATCTCATATCCGTTGAGATTGAAGAAGCGTTAATGGAGATAATAATTACAAGTTTCCTCATACGACCAAGGTTTAGTACTGAGTGCGCGGTCCCGACTTCCCGAGTTTATAAATAGCGTATAGAAGGATAATTGGTAAAGCTTAGGATGGCTTGTAGCTAAAGTAATTTCAAGAAATTATACTTGCTGTATTTTTGGTCAGATATGTGTTGAATGAATGTGCTTTATAGAAATGAATCTCCTAAAGAAAGTTCAATACCTGAAATACTGATAGAAATTTTTAATTTTTAAAACACTGGGTACACATAAAAGCTTTACGCATTTGGCAGTCCTTGCCCAAAAAATTGCCTAACAATTGACTGTTACCGGATTTCCAAACGCATTGTATTTGTGAATGTAATTCGACTGCTACGGTATTGACAAATTTTTGTTTCAATATTTTTATTTCGTTCTTTTGTATTAGAATTGTTAATCTATGTGGGAGTAAAATTAATGAACGACTAAAGGAGTACAGTCGCATTTTGCGAGTCTACCGTATACATTTTATACCTACTAAAATTTGTAATTGCGATTTTTGTAGTTTTGTTATCGATTACAAAATGGATATTAATTTTTTCTTTAGATTGCATTTTAACCCAAATGCTACTTAAATATAATGGCATTAAAATATCTTGGATGAAGAATGTTCATAATTGATGACCAATAAAACTTTTTAATGTTTAATTTAGCTCTTTAACCCACAACTCGTAAGATCTTTGACATGACGACGTTTTTCTTCTAATATATATTTTTTTAAATTTTAAGTTAGTTGTTTATATTACCTACGTGAAATTATGTGTAATATTTGTTGTTGTATTAACTAGTAACAATTTTATTGTAATTCGTCTTTAATAATATGTTACAAATAAACTAGGTATTCAATATAAGATAGGGTTGTCTTGACAATTTTACACATATAGATTAGTGTATGAAGTAAAAGAACTATCAATGCCTTTTGCAATGGCTTCTTATAGTTGTAGACTGTTTGGATTAACTCATAATAACCATATTTTACAAGCCCAATTATTCGTTAATTGAAATACTGTTTTGGCATTTTAGTACTTTATGATTCCATTTAATTACCATAAACTGTTCATCAACTTTCTACATGTACTTCGGTTATTAGTTATTATTACACAAAAAAAATTTCAACTAAAATATCAAGTAATTACCTATCACACATTGTCAATTGCAAATTGCATAGTCCCACTTCGATTTTTCTCAATTTAAGTTCGTCAGACAAATTTTTATATGTGGATCATTTTAAAATAAGTATTTTTCTATTCAATGGAATTATTCTTACAAATTAGTAATAATGCAATTATTAACAACAAGTGTAATTCATTGTAAATACTAATTTTATCTATACAGTCCAAAAAATTATATCTATCTATGATAATAGGATACCCATAAGTAAGGTAAGCGAACACAATTTACTTTTGGGTATTTTTACTAGACACTAGTAATATGTTTGTAAAAAGAAGGTTACTTTTGGGAATAATATTGCAACCAATTCATAGTTAAATTTTGTTTCTTGTTCATACTTCTTAATTACTATTTTACTTTAATATAAAACTGCCTATAAAAGTTACGAACATGCCACAATATTATCATTAAACAAAGTTGCACCGCAAATAGCTACTTTACTATTAATACAATGATAGTTTGGAATGAAGGTTAAAGGGTTCTTCCAGTCTTGTCGCTTATTGAGTCTCAAGATTTTATTAATAAATATAAGTATTATGGTTATTAATATTTGTGTAGATTGTTATTTGATTAAACTTGACAAAAATATTACTTAGCGAGTTTTGAGATGACTCAATTCATTTCCAGCTATACCTTGTAGGTACGCAGACTTGAACATTTTGAACGCCGCTTCTTAAGCTC
>JARJDW010015619.1:0-31917 GCA_030264715.1 Adinopsis sp. GC000173 | reverse complement strand
CTTTTTGTAGATTATAATGTTTTAAATCTCTTCCTGCTAAAATAATGTTTAATATCATTCATACATTTAGAATTTGGTTGATATTTTTCATTTTTTACTATTAACTTTAAGTTTAAAGAAATGATTGCTAGTACTTAGTGCACCATATAAACAAACAACATTTTTATACAGAGCAAGAATTTTTAATATTTTTAGAAAAGCATCTGTTTGTGCATGCAACCAAATATTTTTTTCACCTGTTAATAATTATTATAAATTTTAAAAAAGACGGTGTATATTATTTTTTTGTCCGAATGAAGTTGATATTTTAATGACAAATTTGTAGAAAGCGGAAGACACTATTTTCCATAATCTACATATAAAAATAGCAAATCGGCAAGCAAGTACATACAGCTATAGAGTAAGGAACTACACCTTTTCCAGCTGTATTTCAGAAAGTATCAATTGTATTGTATTTCAGAATATCCAATTTAATTTGAAAAAGTGTCAAATGTATTTCAGATTAGTCATATCAATTTCAGAATACATAAAATCTGAAATCCATTTGATTGAATGGAAAAGGTGTACTTCCTTACTCCATGCTACAGCCTTAATAACATTATCATACTATACCATTCTCTAGGAGATATTTAATCTTATCTTGATTATTTTCATTCATTACTCTATCGCTTATCATCCGTACAGCAACGCCACGATTTTTAGCTTCTACTAGCGCTTTGCATATAGGTTTGACCGTCAAGTGATACATACACACAGAAAGTGAACTTTTCGCTCGAGATATTTCATCAATTACTTGTTGTATGTAAAAATAGGAACATTCCTCGGAACATGCTTGTTTAGTGGTCACATGTGTAATGCATGTTCTGTTTTTAGGTTTAATGAAAATAAGCTTATACATAAAGTCATCACGAAAACCAGACATAATTCGTTTGTGTTTGATCCATCTTAAGCCTAGTAATACTAACGGGACGGCAGTCATAAATACAGATGTGGATATTAGTGATAATTTCATTATTTTTCTATTTATCAAATTTTTTAACACATAACCTAACTAAACTGTTACAAATTAGTAATTTTATTGTCAACGGTTGGCAATTTTACTTGAAGCACTTGAAGGACTTGAAGCGACTTGAATCATTTGAAGCACTTGAAGACTTGACCAACTGAATTTGCATTAAAAACAAATGAAAGAATTACTTGTTAATTATTTTTAATTAAAAAAGTTGGCAATATAATTATAAAATAAGTATAAAAACATCTAAAAACTATTATTATTAAAACACCTAACTAAAAGCACACCACTATTGTAAATTACTCAAGTCTGTTAAAACTTTATCGTATTTTGCTTCTATGTTTTGTCTCTGAACTTTCATCTCTTGTAAAACTATATTGATAAAACGGCTCTTAACTACATCCAGGTATTCACTTAATTTTAAATTGCCTTCCGTTTTTCCTGTTTTAGCAAATAAGCAATTTTGTGAATGTGATAGATGTTCCTTCCATGGATCATCCTTTGATTCCCATCCCTCCAATTTTTTCAGGCAAACAAAGCACATTACTGCATCTGGCTTTTCAAGAAAATAAAAGCCTGCTTCTGCCAACTGAATTTTTAATTTTATAAAATTGTAAACATTTAATTATTATGGTATATACCTTTTTTGCGCTGCACTGTGAAGAGTCGGGGAATCTCCATTTGCCCCCAAATGATGCTAACCTGTTTTCTTCATGAATCATCTCGTTCGTGTGTACTTGATCCTTCATCTTTTCTTTATTCTTTTTGCCTATAGATTATCAGCGATTCGTAGTCCTTAAAAGGTTATATCTTTTGACAAAAATTATTTAGAATTTCTACAGTAATAAACATTTGTACGTATTGAATGAAATCAGGGCATTAATTAAAGCTTTTATTTTACTTACGATAATTTGGAGAATTTCAAATGAAAACCGTTACAAGAGACTGGTGTTCCAGTATGTTCTAAACTGGAAAAAATCAAATGATTTAGACAATACTTGTTGTAACTCTGCTACCACACGACAGACGTCGTTAACATTAAAATGAAATTTTGTTTAAATAATAATAAACAAATAAAATCAAATTTTTATTTACAGAGACCACTTTATAATTTTATTTATTTTTTATACATTAATGTTTCCCGTTGCATCTATATAAATTATTTCAAATTATTTGATTAAAGCGCCATCTATTGCTATCTATACAAATATTATCAATACAATAAAATATTTATAAATAATATGTTAATAAATGTTTATAATTAAGACAATGCATTGTTTTCGTGTAGTTTAATAAAATGTGATTTAAGAATATAAATATATACGCTTAATGTAGTCGTATTTTATGGCACGGAAGGAGAGCGCAAACGCAAAGAGGTTATAAAATTACTAAAAAAAATCAGCTGTGGGAGCTGATCTCCAGGCAGAGGGAAGCTGTAGTTAAGCAGGAAGAAGTCATTACGAATGGTAATTAATACTTATTTAATAAATGAAATAAGCCATTATATTGAAATATAACCATATATAAGTTGTGAGTGTTTTTGTAGGCATCTATGGACTACTAAAACTTGCACTCCCTAAATTATTTCCAGTACAAAATGGATTTGGCCGAAACAATGAAAAACGTACTGGCGAAAGGTATACAGCAAACCTCTGTGAACGACTTACCATCATCAACAAATATGGGCTTCCCGGGCCAAAGCTATGTGACGGAAAAGTTATATATGCTTTTGCAACTATATCTACAGAATAAGGGCTGGAACCCATCTGTAGAATTACTACAATGTTTCACAGAACTGAAAGAATCATCTATGCTACCCAGTGCTGCGTATTTACAGTAAGTTTAAATATTAATACATTAAATGTAATTGATAATATGATGAAAATCCGAGATTGAATGCTTGAGAGCCCATTTGATGGCTTTCGCTTTATGATTTTAGAAGCTTTGATCTTATCTGACCAACAATTTGTTCTACAAGAAAAATATAAATGAATATTCATTGTCTAATTTATTTATTTTTAATTTTACAGAATGATGGCTAGTCGAGTAGCATTGGATTCTCAAGGGCGTTTAATTTTGAGGGAAAATGGTAAAATTATTCTGCCATTTGAACATTTTGCAAATGCGGTGATGTTGAAACACATGAATGGCCCACACGGGTTGCATCTTGGCGTGGAAGCGACTGTTAGAGCGGTGAGTATGCTTAATTGTTCACAAAATTAGAATAATTATTACCTTAATTGTTTTATGTAAGGTAATGGATTCCTACACGATCGGGCGAGAGCAATTTGGTATGGAGAAGGAGTTCATTATTGAAGTTGTACAAAATTGTCCCAATCCAGCTTGTCGTTTCTACAAAAACCAGATGGAACTAACGCAAAAAACTTTTCAACATCTGGCCAATCCAAATTTCTTGCAGGAATCGCAGTCAAACATTTCAGATTTAAGGAATAGCAACTTGAACTCAGACTTTCCGATGCCAATACCTCCAAATTTAAATACGCATATGAATATCAATGCTGTGGATCTGACAGGCCAAACAAATCTCGATAATAAATCGAATCAAGCCATTCTTGAAAGGCCAAAATCGGTTGTACCCAACCAACAACAACTAACGGCTGCATTGATCCAGCAAAATCGTGCCATCGCCCAGCAGAACATTGAAAAATTGAATGCGAATTTAGAGAAACAACGCCAACAGTTGCAGATGCAACAACAGCTAGATATGGCCAAAGGCCAGAAGCATTTCGATATGCCGCTCGATCATAAACTATCCGATTTTCTCAGAGCCAATTTGGAGAGTTTAGAGGGACTTTCATCATCAAATAAAGATTTGTTGGCGTTGCATAATGGTGCTTGGGGCAACAATGGTGATGACAAACGCAACTCCGACGGCGGACAGGAGAAAATCGTCAGAGCTTTCGGGGAAGTTATGAAAAATATGGCTAGAATGAAGACTTATGTTCGACCGGCGATGTGTAAGCCATATGGCAAACAATCCGAAGCTTTACAAAAGAGTTAGTATTTAAAGTATTTAAAGCCGATTCTAATTATTCTTATTTAAATGTCGTTTATTTATAGCTTTAATGGATACTATTCAGCTAATACAATCATTGAGAAGTTTTTTACCACCACCTCACATACAAGTGAGTTCTTGGAAGAACGAAGATAAACATCGTTATGAAGAAACATAATTTTGAGGTAACTTCTCCGTACTATTACAAGTTTAGCAGCTAAAATGTACTGAATCCTTTTGAAGGATATAAATTTTCTTTAATGAAATGAAAGCAATTATTATTAAGAGATTTTATAAGGATGTGCTTTTGCGTTTTTGGTTTTGATTTTTGTGATAAAATTGTACTTATTACAATAGAGTTAAATTTTTTATTTTAATGGAAAGAATTGAAACAAATGAGAATTCCTATTAGATATTAGTTTTTTGCAAAAATTGTATTATAATTTAGGTTATTTAAAAATGATGATGAGATGTTCATAAAATACCAAGTATGTATTTTTAGAGTTAAAATTATGTTGTTTAAATGAAATTAAAGTTACTTTATGGCCAGGCTAATCCAGGACGAAATCATATTTTATGTTCAAAATTTCTAGTCATGACATAAATTGAGAATTATGATAATCCAAAATTTAACTGTGATATTTTGATTGGCCATGACTTTTGCTTCTAAAATTAAGAAAAAAAGAAGATATTCTAAATTGTTTATTTCATTTGTCCTGTTAGAAAAAAGTGATTATAACGCTCTCTATTTAAACCACATATCATTTAATCTTTGCTTTAAAACTCCTCTTTGGTTTGACTTGAAATATACTTGATGTAATTTTAAAAATAAGTTTCTAATTATTAATTAAGGCAATAAAAGATGAAATTATTCTAGATTCATTATAACATTATATATAAATGGTTAATTTCATTTAGTTAGAAGATCTGAGCCAGTACATACTGATATTAAGACTGTATCAAATAAATAAATAACAATGTATTGTTAAAAAATAATTAGATTAGTAATTTTTGTATGTTGAAGGAAACGTATATGTTAATGGCTATAAAGGAACAATTGTATTATTCTTGCCTAAAATTTATTAATGGATTATGCTTTAAGTTTTTATTTACTGTTTTTGAATTGCAGCTTTATGTTTATGTGATGCATATTTAAATTTTATTATGTAGACTTTGTTTATCCTCTTTTAATTTTTTTCTTTTTAAAGCAAACGCTTTTTTGTGCAATCTGAATAAATATAGGACCTTAAACTATTGAAAATTTATTTGTTACTCTCTGTTCACGGTTTGAAACCAATAATGCGTGCAGTTTGTTTAGAAAGTCGTATATTGTGATGCAGGGCTGCGCTGCAAAATCTAATAAACTCATATTTGAAATACCACGTGGCTCGAAGGGGATCGAAAGTAATGAAATTCAGCGTTCGCCCAATCCAATAAAGTGCAAGCACCCGTAAGGAACACTGTCATTTCTTGTACTACAAATATTCATTAGGGAGCGCAATCTATGTTGTTGTGTAGGGGGATATAGATTCTTTGGTCGGATGGTCGCCCTCGTTTAATAAAACACATCTAATGAATCGACGGCCTTGTTAATTCGATTGGCATGTCATTCGTCATGGCTAAAACATTGGGGAATCAAAACGATACAGAATTGTTTAATTAAAAAAAAGAAAGAAAGAAAGAAAGGAATACACGCGATTATGATGATGATGAAGTACGCGATGCACACAATGCGTTTCACGTTGGATATGTGGATGCACATCCGTGCATTATTAAATATTTACAGTTTTTCGAATCAGTGGAGTGCAGAGCCTTCTACCTTTTTGTCAAAAATTGGTGTAATTATCGTGTTAATTAGTCAGGAAAGGATGGGCGTGTTAATGTTAATAAAAGAATAAGGTGCAGTTTCCCGTCACAGTGGACTGCAGTACTTACATACGCGTATATGCAATGCATGTGCACATTACAGTTTGTTTATCGTGGAATTTAATAAACTCATAATCATTGCATAATTGTTAAAAATCGTACAATACGTAAATAAATAAATAAAAAGGAAAAGAAAGTTGCTCTTATCCTGTATAATAAATGTATTCTTTTTGCGTACAGCTCTAATTGCCATTTCAATGCAAAAGCGATGTGTCAATGTGGGAGGAAAACTCATATAAGAGAAAGTTATAAATTAACGGGACACGTGTAACATTCTGCAACATTTCATTTGTTTTTCAAAATGAGTAAAAAACCATATATTTTATATTACGCGGTGCAATTAAAAAATGATTAAGGTTAAATTTTGTTTCAATTTTTTTTAGAAAGGATTGCAGGAAACGCTCAATCGAGCCAAAGATTGTCATCCGGGATTTGATTATCAAACAGATGTTTAATATTTCCTAACTCATCTTTTGCTATCACAGCGAACACGTGTTTAATTACCAACTGGTTTAAATGTATGCCTTCAGCAGCAACAGCAAACAGCAACAGCAACACAGCGGCATAGAAACAGAGTGAATAAAAAATGAATGTGTTTTTTGCGAAACGCTGCGCTGGTGTCATTTGCCTAAGTGATCTGAATTATGAATGTAGCCTTTTATTATCTATCTTTGAAAAGCGATGTTTGACATTTTATTTGGCATAATTATTAGCCAGATGTTTGAAAATCGTATAAAGAGGAATAATGGATAAAACAAAGGAGGTGAACATACATGAGGTGACAGTTGGTCGCTAAAACGCACCAACATGGCCATATGTGTGCAAGCAAATATGTAGATCCACTCCTAGAAAATTTAATAAAACGACAGCAGGCGCAAATTGTTGATGGAACGTGTTTTATCTAGCAAATTTGTTAATATCAAATTTACCACGCTTGTCGCACAAATAAATATTGTCTAACAGCATGATGCACCTGTAGGTATACAGCGTATACATGTATACAGTATACAGCAAGGTGTAAGGCGCCACCCCCTATTGATACGAACAATGTGGTTCAAAATGCACTTTTGATAAATACCTTTTTAACTTACTCGGCCGCTTTCAAAATCTGCCGATTGTTATTTATGAACTGGCCGTCATTATCGAAGCCTAAAAGTGGTTGTTTACTACTTTAAAAGGATGTTACTATCAGCTAAATTGCTTTTGAGTTTTTAGTTATCATCAACAACGTATATACCGAAGAATGGTGAAGGATGCGTTGCGCGTCCACCACATACCAAATGCCAAATGGAATGTTAAACGCAATTTAGATGGAACGCAACGCGAATTATTAGTCTAATTCGTAGTTATAGTATAAATCACGTTAGTAGATGGTCCAGCCGTGAGTGGGTGAGAAGTAGCCTGCGGCTAATGGTTCACACGGTGGCCAAGCTTGCAGGTGTGCGCCAGACTCACCGGCGCCACTGTCTTTCCAATCTTGCCGCATTCCGGCTACCTGCCCTTGTCCACCTCTCGCCACTTCTACCGTCCACAACCTGTATCTCTAATGTGAGCATACACCTCTTCCAACAATTTATTTTATTGTTTGTTATTATATATTATATGTGTGTGGCACGATCTTGTACATAACTACATATACACATACAAACACACATACAAGCATACACAACTCTACTACACTGTACAAATACGTTATTTTTTGCGCTCGTTTTAAAAATTGTTACATGCAAAACGTAGATCAAGCGTTGATGCCAATAAAAACGATATTTTAGCAGGTGTTTGGTTAATTGAGTAAAAAATTTTCGCTTATGCCAATCATCATAGACTTGCAAATATTAGATTGCAAAACATTTTAAATGTTACGTATAATATGACAGCCATAAACATTTACATTCGTAATATTTTAGCAAAGTCATTCAGGCTCGTTATGGGAAGATATAAAACTGATAGCAATTTACCCAACGAGATGAACAATAATCTATTTACAACCCGGAATTAACGTTTAAATTATTGTTGTTTTCATAATGGTGTGCACGACGAAAAAGGAATATAAAATATACTTTTCGAAATACACATGCGGTTGTTGTTGATGTTGGTTATATGTAAGTATGTAAGTACTTTTATACGAAAGAATTTCTATACTTGAATAGGAGCGGAATTTATTGGGGAAAGTGTATTGTTGCTATATGGTAGTTTCAGTAAGAGGGTTGTGTTGCCGTTGGTTACTATTTAGGATGTGGCCTATAGGATACCAGGATCAAAATGGCTGGCAAATCGATCCTTGCAACAACGCATGCCTAACAGCCAGCAGCACGCAACGCATCTCGTAACGTAAGGAATTTATTAAATTTGCAAAATTGTATGGAAGCTGATTGAGACTGAATTTCGTTCAATTTAGGCCTCCATGATGCACGTGTGCGACAAAACTGTCTGTCTCATTAAACTAACGAAGACACGTGCAGTACCCTACACTAATACTGCACGTGCAGCTTGCTAATACTTGAGTTAAAATAGTAACCTAATATTATAATCCCACAGGAACATAGCGACCATGCTATAAAATCGACTCATTCCTATTCCACTGAATGATTATTAATAATTAAAATCGACAGATTTATTAATTAATTTAATATGGACAGACAAGCAGAGTACATTTGAAATTATTTATAGTACATACTGTGCTGATGCGAATCACATAGATCGTTTCGGCGATCTATAGCGACCATTATTGCACTTGCAGCAACAGCAACAGCAACATTTTTTGCGCTTTTCCCGTTCTCGCTCCTTTGGTGCTCGACACTTACACATCTCACACGTAAAGGAAGGTTTCTTTTGTTGATTGCAGCAAAGTTCCTCGGGTGGACAAGGTTCACATCGCGGTAACGGTGGACAATTTATCCAGCGCACCAAGTCCTGACACTTGTGTTCCACCTGTGATGGTGTATCGTGGAACTGCACTTGCCATCCGACTGGCTCAACAAGAGGACAATCCGGCGTTTCCGACACCCATGCCAGGCCGAATCTTCCCTTAACTTTCTGCACTGGCTCACACGGATAGCACTCATCATCTTTAGACATAGACATTATTGATGATGAGGATTTCAAGTATTGGATGAAAAATAACACAAAAAATTTTCTATGACTTGTCTGTCACAAAAACTATCTACATTTATTTATATGCGCTGTCATTCGACCTAACTGTCAGATTGTGAAATCTATCATTTCGAAACAAACGCTACGTTTTATGGTGTGTGTATCAAAGAAATGGTCACATACATTACATACATTTACGTTCGAAGGGTGAAATATGTGTAATCAGCTGACTATACAATTCAAATCCGGCCACGTGACCGGAACATCTTTGGGCGCATGGTGCACCGGAACTAAGCCATATCTTTCAACCCCATGAGATCACTAATGCACGCCATTCTTTCATCTATGACTCAGAGCGAAACACGTACGGAGAAATAACATTTTTATCAAGAAAGTTTATAGATAGATATACGTAATCAAGTTTGTTTTTCAGAATGCATTCGGTTCGTAATGAAGGCAGGGATTTTCGTTTAATCGTTTGTAAATGCACTATAAGCTCTAGGCTGAAAAGCGTCCTCGTTTAGGGTGGCGCTGATCGAAGAATGATGGTGTAGCAGATTATGATCCATAGCTCATATCGACAAACTAATCTATGTTTGTAGGGTGCGGGTATTAGAATTGTCTCTATATATATAATGTATATACATGTCTATTTTAGATGACTTGTGGGAAAGATGGAAAGATTATGCGAGATTAGACGTGGAGAATATATTTGATGACCTCACAAACAAAGTTATACATTTTGCCGAAACGGAATCTCAATTTCCAATTAAAATAGAAACCAGTTTAAATATTTCTCATAACTTTAATATCCTACGTCTATATTTTGCTTAATTTAATTTCAAATTAACTTTTCGTTGGACAACTTTGCATTTGGGTTTCGACTATTTGCTTAATACCTTCGATAAAAGCAATACAATCTATGCTTTCTATAAATAATATACAATTCCGCTAAAATCAAGTTTTTGGTTAAACCTTATTCGTTTTCAATTATAATGAAAATGTATTGAAATTAATTTTTCTTTACACTTAAAAATGAAAGTTTTATTAAAGTTTATAAGTAATAAACTTAATATTGTAATACAGTTAACAATATTCTTATAATTAGTTGTATTTTTATTATTTTCATACACATATACATAAATATACCTAATTAGTATCAATTACTTGGTTATAAAATTTTAACTCCTTGTTGCTTTATTTTATCGCAATTGCAAATAAAGAGGTAAAGAAACAAATCAGAATATAAATCGAGAAACAGAGTTTTTAGAATTAACAAACAATAAACATTGCAAAAAGTATATTAGTTTAGTCAATTTTTATTATTTGGTTATAAAATCTTGCCAATTTGTCTAATTTTGCCTCAATTGTGAAGAAACTTTTAGTGAAATGAGTTTGAATTTAAATTGAAAAATAGAAGGTTTTTAAACAAACATCTATAGATATCTATAAGTATAAAAAATTTAAGAAAATATTCCTTGGCCTGTTTGTCTCTATTTAAACAAATGAATGCAAAAAGTAATTAGAATTTCAATTGACAAATGAAAGGTTTTTAACAAATAATAAATAGAAAAATGAGTTGCAATTGACAATATTCTTGCAATTATTTTCACATAAATGTCAAATAATTTGTATTATTTAGTTATAAAATACCTATCGCTTGTTTTGTTTAATTTTATCTGAATTGTAAAGAAATAAAATAAAGAAATTAATTTGAATATCAATTGACAATTTTTTTAACATAAAATGTATTGCGATTTACAATACTCTCGCAAAATTAAAGAAAATCTAGCTTGTTTATCTTATTTTGTCTGAATTGCAAAAAGAAATTAATTAGAATTTGAATAGAGAAATGAAAGGTTTTTAAAGTTAACAAATAATAAACATAAAATTGAATTGCAGTTTACAATATTCTAATAAATAATTATTTCTAGCTTTATTATTTTCACATATATCTATCGATAAAATTAATACGATAGTTTAAATAATTTGTATTACCTATAGAGTTGGTAATTTATCATGCAGAATACTAATTTTATTTAATATGTAATAACAAAACCGATTAGAAAGCATAAATTATTCTATATTGCAATGAACGTACAAAGGTTCAATAAATTAATTAGAACATTTAATTTCTAGTTAAATTGAATTCACATCTTCCTTCTACATACATAGCAGGCAACCACAATTTTATCTTACATAAACTTTCTATAGAAAAATATTTATGGATGAAAATGTTGTTGCATTGTTAACATTTTCCTTAGATGCTGTCGATTCAATAATCAAGTGAATCATTTCATTATTAAATTGAATTATTCAATATTGAATCCATGGTGGGAGTTTTCACAATGGTGCGGCTGAAAAAAACTAACTGATTGCAAAAGTTTTCCATCGACAGCGGCGAGATGCATATAAATAAATTCCAATTATAAATAAAAAAGCTGTGATGTCATGCAAGGTAAATGTTCTTGAATGAAATTATAGATATCATTCGATATTTCCTGTTGTATTGTTTGTAAAATTATTGAGTCACTAGAAAATATTAACCATATTTATTAATCAAATAAATGGTGTCGCTTTTTATTTCGTTACTGCTGCACATTCATGTATGTACAATATGTATGTGTATGGAAGGAAATTATTATCGAATTGGTAAATAAAGAATGCGCGCTTGCATGCCTTCTCGGCCTCACACCTGCATTTTGATAATAATTTAAGTGATAGCACTGGGGGCGGTTTGGGCATGTTGTCGTGGCAACGGGCATGAAGGGCGGCTGGATTTTCCATTATGGCGGCGAGCAAAAGATCAATAAGTCAAACTCTTCGGGGACGCTTTCCAACCGATTTTCTAGCGTATGGTAAATTGAAACCCGATGTCTGGCCTAAATAATGCATGCAATATGCATCGAAAAAATGGTTAAAACGATTTTTTTGATGTAGAAACCGATTCCTGCGGTCGGTTGTAACCATTTTCATACATAATTTCTTCATTTCGATTGCGGTGAATTATTCATACGATGCGTTCTAAAACAATAAACTTTCATGCGATGAATCCTTGACGCGATGCTTTCACAAAACGGCCTTACAGTTTATGATCGTCGGTGATTAATAAACTGCCACGACTAACAGAAGCTACATTATTATCTGAGATAGGCATATAGAGATAGTGTAATTTTATAGCACTTGCTATTGCAATATCAGCACAAAGCGTAAAATACCTAAATAGATTTTCATCATGTTTTTCGCTACGTAAATACAATGAAAAATATACACTTTTTAATTAAAACAACTATGTTGAATTTATCTGTGAGCTTATACCCGCAAAACTATAATTAAAGTATAAATTGTACTTTATATTTTTTATAACATTAAATTTAAAATATCAGTTTAGTTTAGTAAAGAAGTAACTGTTGGTTTAGTTGTACAATCTCTTATTTGTATATTAGTACTCAATGCAGTTTCGACTTTTTGTTTAAAATTTGTTGTAATTTACAAATCTACTATAGCTTTGAAAATAACGAAAGTCGAAACTGTAGTCAGTAGTAATATCCAAATAAAAGATTGTAAACCTAAACTAAGAATCACTTATTTACTAAATATTAAAAACCTTCACAAAGTAACAACTTCTTCAATCAACTATATCAGATTATATTTATTTAATCACGAATATAATATTGTTGTAATAATGTGAGTTTGTCCATAAAATTTTTTCTTAAAACTCACATATTTTATTGAAACTCTCTGATGTGTAGTTAATCCTGATAGTTTTAAACTCATTTTTTGCAGAGTTTAATGGAATGTTGGAATGTTTTCAAACAATTTCAGATGTTTCGTTATTATTTAATGACCATGTGAATATTATTCGTCAATCTTAATCAAAGGGTTTGTTACAAAAGACAGAAATACCTTATATTTCAGTATTTCATCTCAAAATTCGTACATTGTATTTTGTTTAGATTTTCACGAATGAGAAAGCCAAAAAAACAACCTAGACATATCATCGTAAAATTTATTCTAAGAAAATTTAACATGAGATTCAATATACGTTATATTTTACAAATTTTGATTTTATTTTCGCCATCTGAAATTTTCACGCATTAGTATTACTAAAATGAAGTCTTATGGGACACAACAAACAATCTATATTTTACAACAAACATGACATTACAACTACCTATATATTATACAATTTTAAAGTATTGCCAGAACTAATGCTAAGGCTTCATATTTTTTATACTATGCATTATGTATGTGAAGATTCTCTACTGCTGGAACTTTTTGCAGCACACTCTTTAGTTATTAAATAAATGTTATTATTTCACAGAATTGAAAAAAAAGTGTTTTCGATACGGAGATAACTAAATGGTATTACTCCGTACAATGCGAATTAGCTGTAGTCCGGTTATTTGGAGTTTCCCTAAAGGAAAAATTCAAGCTGACAACATGAGCTATCAGAATTTTTTAATACAGATTTATATAGAAATAATGAACCACCTACTCATAGATTGGTAACATAAATAACAACATCCAGCGGATAACATTTGGAACGATTTTTAATAAATTCTATTTAATATCGTAAAAACTTACAATTTTTTATGTAAGTATGGAAAATGCAGGATTGGCTACGTTTTTTTGAATTCCTTGATCGCATATATCTACACACTCCGATTAGTGCGGATTTAAATAATTTAGGATCTGTAGTTTCGCAGACGATATGCAAAACCACTATAATAGCCCGTAGAGTGCGAATAAGCTGTAGTCCGATTATTTGGAAGAAATTAAAGCTGATGACATGAGTTTTTTCAATACAGATTTAGAAATGATAATTAGGATTGATATCCAGCGGGTACATTTTGGAATAATTTATCTATTATTTCGTATGGTCAGTTACAATTTTTTATCCAAGTACGGAAAATGTAAGCTTAGCTAGGTGTAATTTTTTTTGAAACGCTTAAAGGTATACATCTACTTACATATAGACACTTATACTGCTTATATTGTATACTTCGATCGGTGCAGATTCAAATAGTTTAAAATGTTAGTGAAACAAAACGAAAAATGATGAAAATGTATAAGGTATTATATGCCCATATTTATAAATATTGCCATTAAATATTTATAATTTGACAATTATTTATATTGCAAATGTTATATTAAACTTCTTTAGAAAATTATTTGCGAGAAAATTCTGAGGAAAAACAGAAACTTTCATCAAATGTTTACTACCTATTACTTATTTTAGCTAGTTCGGTGTCTCTTTTAATTAGACCATAGCAAACGACCAATATATTTTATGGCAACAACATTACTGCTTCACTTTGATTAAAAGAAGACCCGAGCGACAAAGCATACAACCTGCCGGAAAATGTTGTTGATAAGGCTGCACATGAAAACTTGACGTCGCAATAACATACATACACAAACCTACGTATCGCACCGCAATGTAATGCTATGCATTAATAGCGAATCTATAATCTGTTTGGCCGACCTCAGCTGGCCGTGAAATTAACACATCTCCGTTACATGAAAACGCAATCTGTCGCCCAGTCAAGAAGTGCGGTGATAATAAAAGCACATCTCGTGTGCAATAAAACCGTATAAAGCTCGAGGATCAATCAGCCCCTCACATGTCGACTCCCCCAAATGTTGCTTACATAAGGGTAAACCACCCCTCAATGAATACATCTACCTCATTATCCAGCCGCTAAGTCACAATCATTAAACGAGGACGCACGAAAAACGGTGCGCGACACGAGACGGGAACGGTCGATGCGTTGCAATCTTTGCAGTTTTTCCGAAAGCATGACGTATTGATCGCGGGGGAAATATAAGTGCAGCGAATCCTCAAAAATGCTGCTTTCAGAGAAGGTATCTATTGTTTATCACGTGAGGCAACAACGCAAAACAAAGAAATTTTTTTATTAAGATTAGTTTTAGTAGCTAGCTACATATACAGTTTTTACATAGGACTCTTATAATTAATTTAATTATATAGAAACCACTTTGTTTGATTTTCAAGAGTTTATGAACGAGGGAAAGTAAGCGAAATGTAAAAATAATAGTATAGTGCTTTGTCTACTCTGCATTTTAGATGCTTTTCTTTATTTGTTAGAGATTTTCACAACACATTTTAAGATTTAAATCGACAAATTACAATTATTTTAAAATTAGCATTAAATTTCATTACCTTTTCTCCTTTGAAAATAATTTGAAGCAAAATCCAACGATACACACGTATCTACCATTTATTTGTATAATTTTTATCTTTATATTTAATTAAAAATGAGTAAATTTTTACTTTTTTTAGCGGTTTTGTTGTTAAACTTGCAGGAATTTTGGTAAGTAACTAATCAATTTTGATGTTTTTTCAACTTTTAAGCAACGTTAAAATAAAACCTAAGAATTTTGCATGGAAATGTACTAAAATATAAATTAAAACTAAATAAATTTTGCGTACTTTAAATTAACAATTGCATCAAAACCACTTGGAAGTTGTATAAACATTGAGTCAATCTATTATATTTGACAATGAATCGATGTGAACTCAATTTTCATGCATTTTCCATGCGATTTTCAATGCGTTTCCTTTGTAAATTGTCAGTTTAGACCTTGGTTGAGGTAAAGAAATCAAAAGTTGCATTGCAATCGCTTAGAAAATGCATGAAAATAAAGTCATTTTGTAATATTTAACGTTTTTATTGCTTTTACCCATTTTCCATAAAATTTTTAAAGTGTTTTTATTGTAAATTGTTAGATTAGGTCTTCGCCGGGGTATAGAAACTAACAATTGCATCAAAATGACTTGAAAATTGCATGAAAATGAATAGATTTTAGTTTAAAAATAAAAATTAAACATTACTATTCTTATATTAAAAATATATAAAATTATAGGAATGAATAAAGGATTGCTTAGTGATTACCTGCAACATTTAAGTAGTTTTATAAAATCACTAAACTAATCAGAAAATTTGTTTGTTTTATTTCCATTCTAATCTACTCTAGTTATTTTTATTTTACAAATGTGTATTATTTGCAAAATATGAAAAGAATACTATTGTACTTAAAAAAATCACCTTATGTTTATTCAGTTGTTTGGAAAAAATGTTAAATTTCATAAACATTCCCACAACAAATTAATGCAATGTTTTTCTACATTACTCTACATCTACAATATAACTCGTATGTGATTTTAACATACTGACGCATTCATTAATCGATTATTTTTAACATTTGTTTGAGCCTTGATCAAATGCATGATAAATGATGGAAACCTTGTCGAATTTCACTTTTCCACCAGTTTTGCAATTTAATAAAACGAAATTGATGTGGGTTATTTAATAATGTGACATGCGATGTTTAATTACATGTGGGGGGTTACAATTTCGTCGCGTGCTATAAACACATATATGAATGGCGCTTCTGTCCTTAACTTTTATATATGGCATATTATATTATCCCTTTTAATATACTAATTACCAACAAGTGTTTTTATTAAGTAATAACACATGAGCGAAATTCTGCCGTTTCGACGGCACATCCTGTCATGTCACACACAAAACTTTCTCTAACATTTTCAATTCCAATTCACAATTGCGCTCTTATGTAATGCCTGCCACACGAACAGAATGTTGTGTTGCTACAGCACAATTTTTGCTCGAAAATAGACTATGGGAAAGATTATTGCGGTCACATCCACTATAATTATTATCGAGAAAATCCATTAATTTTACCTACCAAATTGAAAATTATCTATCGCTTCGTACTGTTACAATTACAAGTTATAAGCATATCCTATAGCGAGAGATAATAAAATTCTTCAAATAGCATACGCAATAAATTACGTTTAAGAATGAATTTAATTATTTCTATATTTTCTCACATATCCCAACAATCATTTTATAAATAGAAATTATTTATTATTATTGCCAGTAATAACCGATAAATGAACTTCATGAAATGATCCATTTTTATTGCATTATTAAATTGTTTATTATTAAAATTACACCTTTCTCACTGCTGTCAATCAATTTATTTCAACCAATGATTAATTATAAACTTATATTTCTTTGCAAATAACATATAACGCAATCAAGTTTATGTATTTCAATAACATTTTATTAATTTGCTTACATTTTATTTACAATTTTTTCTAAATATTTTAATAAAAAAATTACTTTTAATTAAATTTTAGACAATCTTGGTGTTAAATTTATAAAATAATTTAATATTCAAGAATTAATACAATTCTGGAAATATATTGAAAATCATAGTACTGGGTATATTTTGAATATACACTTTTGGGTTGTAGGTAATCTTAAAATCCATGAGTTTCAAGTGCCTTTTTTGTAAAAATTAATAAATTTATAGGACAATTTTTTTTAAACTTTTACTTGAATTGCTTCTGGAACATCATGTGTTCAAAGTAATCAAGCTATACTAAGATATAAACTTATAATTTTTGTAAAAGTATAAGAACAAAAGAAAGAAGGCATTTTAGAATGTAAAAAATACGGATTTATTTAAATATCCACTGAAATAATATTTTGAGTTTTCGTGTAGTTAGTAAATGCAGAGACACCCTTACATTCAAAAATATTTATCTTCAGCAGAGATTTAAAAATATATATTCCTTACGAAATGTTTTAAAAATATACAAATAGATATAGACATTAACTAAAATATAGATTTATCATTTTCCTAAGCTAAGGTTTATTCATAAAACAATCAATTTTTTTGCAAATTTTAAAATGAATTTAGCAACAAATTTCATCGTAAATATTACATCTAAGAAAGCATCATGAAATTTCAAAAAATGTAAAAATAAAATTTAACGTTGTAAAACATAAAACATTTGGCAACACATTTTATTATTAATAATAATTTATAATAAAATAATAAAGAAAACATAATGCATTTTAATAAATTTTTATTGCTTACATATGTAACTTGCATTTAAAATTTGTGTAATTAAAATGTCCTTTATTATTATTATTCCATTTGTCGTTTATAATTTTATTAAAGTCTAGGTAGGTAAAAAGCAGTGGCGGATATAACCTTAATTTAACTTGAGTTATGAACTTTAGAGGCCCTTATTTTTTATAGAATGTACAGTATAGATACTTCTGATTTTGGATATGCATTTGCAACTAATAAAATTCTGGGCTCGGACAGTACTGGCTTGATCATTCTTTGGATTTTTTTTGTTACTCTAAAAATTATTACAATTACTTTAATTTTTTGACTGGTATACTTAATGACATCTCTGCCACTGTATAAATGATATAATTACCTTTTTTGTCAATTTTTATGTTGTGGCACCGGTACCGCTTTGTATCCTAAAGTCCAAGAAGGCAACCTCCACCGTTTATGTCTTTTTTGTCACTGGTAAGAAGTTACCTAAATTTCTGACTTGTTTTTAGAAATCTTTTAAACAAAATGTGTTTATTTTCATAAAAATTATTAATATATTGTAATATGCAATGTGTTCCTGATTACCTTAGCATATTTCATTTTTCCTCATTGGCATAACCATCTTGAATTAAAAAAAATGAAATTATACTTGAAACGGAATCCTAAAACCTCAAAACGAGATTTAAAAGTTTTTGACTCGTTATACTTATAGTGAAGTCAATTTGGGAACTCAATGTATCATTAAACTAATAATCATTTATTATTGTGTCACAGTTTTTCAAAATCTTGATGAATTAAGTATTCGTTTCAACATAGCTTTTCTTCAAAATTTGCTGTCTTTAATATCTAATAAATATTGATGATTAATGGTAAAGTTATGACTTTAATTAAAATTATTTATTAAAGAATCAATAAAATAATTTAAAGCCACGATTTTTTTGCTCACATACAGGGTGCGGCAGCATAACTTCCGGTTTTTAAATTCGTTTGATGTCGTAGCGGAGCGCTAGTGGTCTCGCTCGATAGGGGGGACTCTAAAGTTTTATCCCGACCTATAAAGTTCTTCTCGAAGTCGTTCCTGAGGACGCTATTGTTTTTTTAGTGATGAGGCCCATTTTCATTTGTGTGAAACCGTCAACAAACAAATTGAAGAAAATGAAGTCGCAGTGACAGTGAATTAGGACCGATATGTAAATATGTTGCAGGAATTTCTTTTTCCATGGCTAGATGAGTTGGACTTAGGAAACATTTGGTTTCAACAAGGCCGTGCAACGGCACATACTTCAAGAGCATCGATGGCGGTTTTGAGGGAACACTTGCCAGAGCACCTCATCTCAATTAGGGGCGATTTGGAGTGACCGGCTTGCTTTCCCGATTTGGCCCCTTGCGATTTTTTTCTATGGGTTTTTTTTTAAATCCCGTGTTTATGTGAACCCTACAAGATCTGAAGACCAATATCCAAGAAAAAAATTGCCAACATAACACCTGCTATGCCGGCAAGAGTCAGGACAAAATGGGCTTCATCATTAAAAACCAATAGCGACCTCAGGAACGACTTCGGGAAGAACTTTATACGTCGGGGCATAACTTTAGAGTCCACTCTATCGAACGAGACCACTAGCGCTCCGCTACGACATCAACCGAATGAATGGCGCGCATTTTAAAAAAGAAAGTTATGCTGCCGCACCCTGTATAATTATTTGAGTAACATATTTTTTTCCACAATAATTTCTGTGTGCTGAAATAATTTTATGTTTATATTGCTTCATTGTCAAGCAGCAATCTCAATAATTATTATCGCTGCATTTTAAGCTTTACTTTAAATCACTGTTTCCTAAAGTGTGGTACACGTATCCCTAGGGGTACACAAAGGGTTTGAAGGGGCTATGCGCTAACCGTCTCACAATTCGTACGTTTGTTGGCCGAAAATGCTTAAAAATGCAACTAAACTCTAAATCTAATCTAATAAAGCAAATTCCCATAGATCAAGTTGATGCTGATTGAAGAAGATTTTGTTAAATAAAAGCACTCTTATTTCAATTTCTACTTCTTGTACTTATTGTTCTTGTAAAATGCGACAATAATAATATGCACTTTTTAACATGAGTGCACGCAGTTGCATGAAAATTATTAAAGGAGTACACACATGTGGAAAGTTTGGAAAATACTGCTTTAAAGCATACAACAATCAAATAAGAAAATTATTTTAATGTCATAAAAATTCTATATATGCAACTTTAATGAATTTTTACAAAAGATTTAAATTTTCCCTATTTGTAGGTAATCATTTATCTAGATAGATAAAAATATACAAATGCATAGATATGCATTTGTATATTTTTTATTTATGAACTAATTCTTCACTTCTCAATCCTCTTTCGCTAGACATTCCTGCCAATATTGCTTTAGGTACGTGAGCAAATTCGCCATTTCTTGTGCCACTGTTCTGCTGCATTTCTTCACCAGCTCGCTCGTCGCACCAATTTTCACTTCCAAATCGCTCGACAGCATTACTACACGATCGAGCAAATCCATAATTGTCGCTTCATCGCAGGTAGCTGCGCAATTTTTAGCCTCCATCAAATAGTCGCCAAATTTCGCCATTAAGTCGTCGATCTCCACGAATTTCTCTTCCCAAGCGCACCGTTCGTATAAACGCTCGTGAGTGATGAAAAACCCGATCGCAGTTTGGACGGAGTCTGCAAAATTATTACACTCTTCGACAGCTTCAATTGCTTCTAATAATTTCTCAGCATCCTTTAGCAAATTCAAGCGCGGTTCCTTTTGTATGTCGTCGATCTCGTTATTGGCAGTTGCAAGCCGATGGCGAGAGAGTTTTTCTTCATGGCGTATACGTGAAACTACTTGTCCAATACCCTGATTTTACGTTACTTAATTAACTAATAGGCGATTATATTTATCAACTTACTTTTCTTTCTTCTTGTGTAGGTGAAGAGTTCGCAACGGCAGCGATGATTAGTAATACAATTATAATTTTCGCCATGGTTGTTGTGAATTTCGAAAATGATTGTGCGATTTTTTTCTACGTCCTTTTTTATATCAGTTTGTAATCTACATTTGATTAGAGCGATTCGGATTAAAGTTTAATTACATTGTTATTCGAAAATAGAATACAGCGTATTTTATTGTAACATACGAGGTTTGTTCAAATACTATCGCTACATTTGAATCTTCACGGATTACATATCTGCGATTTTTTATTTTTGGGTGCGTTATGTGGGTACTCATGTATCTTACTTAAGCTTATAATTTCAGTCATTTTGAAAAATAAGTTAATTTTTAGCAGCGGTTTATTCGCACGTGTTTTGAATCGCGTCTTCGGTTTTTTGTATCAAATTTGTGTGAAAAACGAAATTAAGTGCGCGGACGCATTCCGAATGTTGACTGTCGCATATGGTGAAGCTACCTTGGGCCGAAGTTTACCGTTGGTACAAATAATATTCTTAGAGGGCCGAGAAGATGTGAACGACGAAGAGCGTGTCGGACGCCAGAGCAACAACAGACGAAAATATTGTTGAAGTTAAGAAAATAGTATTCGCCAATCGTCAAACATCAATCATAAGAGAAGTTGCTGAAAACCTCAACATATCGATTGGCTCGTGCCATTCGATTTTTACCAATGATTTAATCATGAGGCGGGTCCCAAGCTGAAAATGCCCATGAAAGGACAACGTTACGCCAAAATTGAGGAAATAAAAACGGCATCAAAGGAGCAGCTGAACAAGATTACAAAAAATAATTTTTTGAGGTGCTTCGAGAATTGGAAAAAACGTTGGCGCAAGTGCATAATATCTAATGGGAATTACTTTGAAGGAAATAAAACAGATATAGAAGAATAAATAAATAAATAATAAACCACGTATATCAATCAATATCTTTCACAATTTTTCGCGTTCTGTTGTGCTCGCGTCAATTTTATAACAATTTTCAACTGTAAAATGTCTTTTTCACTTCGTGGCGTGCATTCATTGCTGGAATTTTGCATTTATTGTATCTACTACAGATTGTACATATATATATTATTCAAATTATATTTCTTCGTTGATTGTCTATGAAATATGGCGTCTGACAGCCACGCTTAATTGCCAATTAATATTCACTAACATCCAGCTGATAATTAATTAGCAATAAAATAAAATTATTAAAAATGTATATATAATATTTTATTGTCGTGCTTTTGTTATATCATAATACCTTTTATTACACTGGTAGAGTGATTAGCAATTAATTGAATTGCAGCAGCGCCGTGCAGATTCAATTTTTCATCTTTGAAGATATGTGAATATTAGTGGATTGGTGCTGAATTAAATTTTTGTTCTTTATACTTGCATTTTGTTTACTATAATACTTTGCCTGAAGTTATTCTTTCTTTTATAGATGATAAAAATCGTATCAAAAATTATAATATTCTCTTTTTTGCCCTAAAACAACAAATAAAATGTAAAATAAAAACTGAAAAATTCGGCGATTATGCTATTTTTCTCCACTACCTCATGAGAAATTGGAAAGCTATGGACTAATTTTGTGACGTATACACAAACTTTTTAGTATTTGAACAAAATTAGCGATAACAATGCCAAGAATGATTTGTACGCTTTGAAACATGTGACTAAGTCATCATGAGAACAAAATATGAACAAATCTGCAATCACAAAATTCTTCTTCATCGAAGTAGTAAACCATAAGATATCAATAAATCGGCAATACATTGTGAAAGGCAACTTAACATCATTTGGGAACTATTCTATATCATGTCGTACTTTATCACAACCTGTTTATACAAATATAGGCCCTATTTCAAACTTCAGAAATTTCAAAAAAATAGGCGAATGAAAGAGGAATTTAAAACATAGCGGATGTGTCAACCAAATATGCATTGTAAATTTGAATAAAAAGGCACAAAATTATTTTCATGTTGATGACTTATCATTATGAGAACACAAATAGGAACAAATCTGCGATCACAATATTCTTCTTCTACATCGAAGTAGTAAACCATTAGATATCCATGTATCGGCTAAATGGTGTGAAAGACAGTTTAATAAATTTTAAACTATTCTATACCATGTCGTATTTATTCACAATTTTTTTTATACTAGCACTAGTTTGAAAGGGAAATTTAGAACATTGAGGTTATGTTACAATAATAATAATAAGTATTTTAAATTTAAAAGAAAAGGCGCAAATTGATTTTAATGTTCTCGCATGCGCGAAAGAATGCAAGAAAAAATGGCTATAAAACCACAAGATACAAATTTTTATCTAATTTTTATATATACAAATATCCAAAATTACCCAGTTATGTAAAGTGATTCATCGTAATTATACAATTCTAGTGACTATTAGAGTTTAATTATTTCAGATGTATTAATCATCAGTCATCATTGATTCAATAATCGATAATCAATGCGGTGAGTAAATTGTTTTACAGTTGTATTAATAAATGTGTAATAAAAACCCAGCATGAATTTTCTAAAATGAGAATGTTTATGTAATTAAAAAAGGTATAGTTTTTGAATTTCTTAAAATGAATGCACATTTCTAGTTAATTGTAATGCGCATGCTTGAAAGACAAACGTAGAATCAGCAGATTAGCCACATGCCAAAATAACATCGACAATAATTATAGCGTAAAATTTAGTGGGTAAGTAAAGAAAATTAATAAAATATATATGAATATGTAGTTAGTTACATTATAATTTAGTGTTTATTTTAGTGATATATTTGTCTACCTACATCATTAATTAACAGCCGCCACTACCACCGACTTTCTCCATAATCGATAATCAATACAGTGAGTACATATTTATTGATTATAGTAGGTAATTAAATATGCATGCTTTAAAAAAACTAATATTATATTGAAAAGTGTATGTTGATGTTAATATTGCATATGATTGCAATTGATATTAAAATTACTGTTCTTCCAATAAGAATTCCAACCAAATATCGTTTTTTTTTATTGAATGGGTCTATGCTAAACCAAATATCGTTATTTGATTGAAAATTGAGTGACATAAAAGTACATTCACGAATTCAGATAGTTACGATTATGGTTAATTTGTATTAGATTTTTTATGCGATGGGAAAATTCTAACCTCAAAATCAATTGACGATAAAGTACAGGTAAAATCATTAATAAAACGAACGTAGAAATATGAATTAATGAATAAATGATGATATAGCAAATATAAACAAGATTTTTATCAAATTTAATGAAAAATGTTACTTACAGTAAATTACAAGAATTGTAGAACAGTAGAAATTCGACAATGCAAATGTAACATTAGCTAGCATTCACAGTGGATGATATTGTAATTTTATAAAAGAAAGCGATGTAGATATCAATACATTGGTCGAGTTTATGCAGCAGGTTCACATGGAGTTTTAAGTAGCAGCTAAATTCAAAGGAAATATTGTTATAAAGCAGTCATAATATTATTATGTTTATGTTTATTCAACATTATTAGATTGCAACTAAATATTACACTGTGTTAAATGTTTTTGCAAACCTGCATCAAAGTTGCGAATTTCAAGCTGATAATCGATTTTGTGATATTAATTAGCTAAATTCATTGAAATATAAAGTGCATAACATTTTTATATGAATTTAAAATATAACACAGTGGTGCATGCCAACTACTAAAAAAAATAACATTTAATATAGCAGAAACAACATTTGAGGACTTTATTAATGAATTAATTTGAATCAAATTCGTTATATGTATATGTCAGGTTGCGTTCCGTTTTTCTCGCAAATCGCTTGAAACGCTTTAATATAATATTTTGACACATAGTTTATAAATGAACAAAGTGAGAACGACGTCATACTAAGTGCTTACAAGAAAAAAAAAACAGAAAGTATAGTAAACGAAAAATTGAAACAATTTTGCTCTTCTGGATTAAAATTTTGCGTTAATGCTAATGTAATTTTTTGGTAATAACACTAAACAGTTTTATTTGCTTTGGACATACATATTATAATACACTGTATTTTTACTTTATTAAACATGCAAAATTTTTTCATCTTGAATTTTCATGTAGAATGAAACACATGCAATTGCAAGTTAGTTAGCTAAATTAAAAGGAAATGTTGATGTAAATAAATGCACATGCCATTAAATCAAACTCACCCCCTAAAATAATGTATAGGAAATGAAATGGTATTCTAAGAGGAACGTGGCTTCCATTAGTATGATTAGGTTATATGGAAGCGAGGCGTCGGTCGTCGTCCTTTCAATGACTCACTATCAGGATATATGTACTGTAAAAGATTGATTATATGGTGCACTTTTTCCATACATATATCCATATATATAGACGAAAAGAATACAGCAACGTAGAGAGACACTTCGCTCAACGTGGAATGAAGATTAATGTAGATCTTTGATCTACTCCGATTTGCGAGCGAGACGTGCTTTACTATTTACGCAAAACAAACAACCAGCTCCGCTGCAATTGTCTGTGATTAATTTTGCATGCATGACACATCGCGCACAAACAAAACTCTAATCATAAATTTCTGGAAGGCCATATACGTTGTATTTTTAACAAATCTTGAGAAATTACATTAAAATGCAGAATAACAGAAATAATTTATGCCAAACAACATCGACAAACAAGACGATTACTTAAATAATACATGCACGTTATAGTTGTTTTTTTTTTCGCTCAGAAAAAGAAACGGGCAATTTATTTTAAACTCTATACTTAATTTGATCACTTCGATTTATAAATGTTAAAGGGTTTTAAACTTTATTAGCTTTCATTCGTTTATTGTTAACTTTAAACTCGAGGTAAATACAATAGAATCGCGAGATGCGAGAAGGTAAACATAGGAGTTTTTTTAGATACGACCGGCAGCTCAGATTAATATTTTGTTTAAATGTAAATCGTTGCATTATTAATTAATAGTCGTATCTCGTTTGAGGTACGACTAAATTTGAATTACGAAGCCGCTGATGGAAGGAATTAAACTCGTATCTCAAGATTCAACTGTACTTTATAAACGTTTTTTAACTGTATAATTAATAATTCGTTTCTTGAATTTAATTATATTGCTTTTTGAGGTTATGTTCTTTTGTTGTTGTATGAATTTTGTGAATTAATTTGTTTGTAAAAATGTGAATGTAACCTGTTGCAAACATCAGAAAGGAATACCATTAACTCGACAAGACAATTCAAAATATATTTTTGCTTTCAAAACAAGTCGGGGTATAATCAATTTTGGTATTGCCATAAAAGTATCACCATTTTAATCCATAAAAGCCGTATCGTATTCCTTTCAATAGCAAAAAAATGATCTATTCTATGTTAATACGGATTATAAACATACTAATTCGAATAGATGATTAAAAAACTATTTAGCTACTTGATTGGTAATTTATGTTAATCTAAAAGCAAATTTACATGCCTCTATCTGTGGGCAACAATGAGATGTTTTATCAGTATCAACATGAAATGCAATTAGTATTGAAGTAGTTTAGTAGGTTAAACAATGTGTAGGTGAAAAATTGTTTGTAAGTAGGTACGGTATGTGTCGTTTTTATTATAGTCATTTTACAACGCACTTTTCTATTTTTAAGTCGCTACCCACCTAATCGTATAAGCTGTACAGTGTTTTTTTATATGTAAATCGAGAGTTGAAATTTCATATCGACCGTACGGTAGTAGTAGGAAAAAAAAGAAAACACTTGTTATGCGGTGATGAAATGTAAATTATTACATCGATCGATTGTCAAAATGATGATATTACATAATTTATCATTATCAGGTTGTTTTTAATGGTAGCTGAATCTCTAATGAACTTGTTAGATGGATTACTAATAACAGCTTCCATCCTTCAATGGAAACCAATTTGAAAAAAAATCTCATTTTAATAACAAACTTTAGTAGCGTTATTTATTATGTAATTTTCATTAACATCTACTTATGCGCTCTTTAAAAACCGTGTATGCACTTTAACTTTAAGCTTTTCAATTTTTATAATTTCTTTAAATCATTTTTCAACCACCAACTCCTAAATGCTGGATTTTTTAATTGGAAAGGCAGAGGCTATAAGAATATACCAATTTATATTGCTTTTCCAACGTTTCGACTATATTAAACTAATTTATAGGATACCCCTCACGTCGTTACAGGAAGGCATACAGAATACAGAACATAACGTTTCAAACAAAAAATTATAAATGCGACAATAAAGTGCACCCATTAGGTAGTAACAAACAATTAGCAATAACGAAACATGAGAATTGCTAATTATAAAATTATACTACGGTATCACAATAAATAAAAACACATGTACAAGTGCACCTATTTGGTAGCCAAAAGTTAAATAGCTACATAAACATGAAATTGCAAATAGCAAATTATTAAAAGATTGTTACAAGAATTAAATAATGTTAAATGATTTTTTAGAGTGAGTGACAATAGACGTTCACAGAGACACTGAGTCCAGCATATAGGAGTTGGTGGTTTTAACAAGTTATATATTTAATGTTGAGCATTTAATATTAGAAATTGAATTTTAAAACATAGAATATCTATGTTATTATAACAAAATAAAATATTTTTAAGATGTGTAATAAGTGGCTTACGTCTTAAAACGTGCAGGTCTATTCCTTACTCATACTTCCGTTAAATTCATCACAACTATAGGAATATGTTACACCTGCATATTTGTCACGCATCAGTTGTTTGCGCAACATTTTTGGCAATCTACATCCATTTTTACATATTCCTTTTAAGTATTTTATCTTTATTACAAAGCACAATACACAAAATTAAAAAACTCTTAAAGACTAAAATTTCTTTTATTTGGTCCATTCTCAATTAGCATCGTACAAGTTCGGGTATTTTTAGTGCTCTGTGCTTCTTCAAACTGCTATCAGGACGAATAGCTAAAATCGTGTAAAAATTTTAAGTTAGGTATATAAAAATATGTTGCTGCGACCAACGCAATATTTTATTCAAATATAGTTTGTTCAATTAAACCTAACAAAACATTAATTTCTAATACTATCTTGTTTGGTAAGAATTAATAATAAATTTTGTGAAAATCATTCTATTATGTTTTTACTGCATAGGAACTTTTCTTTACAAAACATTGATTATGACATACATACAAAATATATCATAACTTCTACTGATCACATATAATAGTGAAAAATACAATTCTACCAAATATTATCTTTTTCACAAAATAATCATTTTCTATTAGTCACTTCTATAGTAAAAATGGATTTGTAATTTGTAATTTATAGAACTAGATAGGTATATACAAGATTTTTTATTTATTTAAACAAATATAATTTATCTTATTTATTATTTTATTCCGGCGGATGGAAACTAAAGTAAATACGAATGTGCAAATAAACCTAGTTGATTGAATTAATATTAAAATGTTGACATGTTTAAATGAACGCGCTTTCGGAACATTCTGTGTATTAAACGGTAAATTATTTATTAATATCGCATGTTGTGTATAGATAAAAACTAATTTAAACTTATCAATATTTTCCGAATTAATGATCATGCTTACAGGCATTAGTGACAGTAAAGTTTCTCCATAATTATGTGTCAGATAAAACATATTAATCGGTTACTTACAATACTATAATTAATTTAATTACCATTTCTTAATTTTTATTATTTAATATCATAATAAATATTATAATTCGCAATAGTGACTCAGGTATCGAGCCTGCAAGCGATGTTTAATAATACGAATATTAAAAATGCACAATTATTTAATGTTGTCAACTGAACAATAAATTATTTTAAAACAATACCTTTACGAATTGGAAGCAAAATGCATGGAGGCAAATTTATGAATTGTGTAGACGTTTGCCAAGCAAGTTTTTCTCATTCGACGAGCATCATCCTTGAAGAAAATTCCAGATATGTATTTAATCGACTGCGGTTATTTTAATAACATAGTATTATTTGTATGGATAAAATATGATGATGTTTTCGTTTTTTTTTTCATCTTCTATAATATTGCAACAATGTGAAGAAATAGTAGGGGAGTTATTTACCCTAGCATTAATGCGTGATGGTAATTTAATGGAAACTAGATAAACACTCATGGATTATCTTTTGTTAAAATCTGCGCTAAATAAGCTTGTTTTTAATGAGCGAAACAAGAAAAAATCTCGGGGTGTGCTATTTTGACTAGTAAACAGGTGCCACTCATTATGTAAAAAAAAATCATACAAATTAAGGAACTGCTTAAATTAAGAGAATTGAGCAACTCCTCCTGACGTTTGTTGAAACTTTTAATAGACTTGATTAATATCTTTGCTTTTTGATTATTTTAATAGAAGCGGTAAAGTCTGAAACAAAGTAAGCCGTCTTAAAATGTATTTAATAGCGCTGATGCAACAAAAAATTGAAATAAACTTTGATTGAAAAATAAACAAAAACTAAATTTAAAACATTTTTTCAGTATTTGTGTGGTGTCATTTCAGTTCTAAAAAATTACAATACCTTCACATTTAATTATGTTTTAGCTAAAATTATATATAAATTGTATAGATTATTTAGATTCCAAAACAGAATGAAAATTGAAAGTGAATTCAAAACTTGCCAATGTTGCCCTAACTTTTTTCTGCTTTTTTTCCAAATAAAATATAAACCATAAAGCGGTATTTAGCAAACGATATTTTGTATAAAAAAGTATCTAATTTTTATTATTAAATTAACACAATATGAATAGATTACATTTGAGTCGAAAGTCAATATCAAGTTTTGAGTTACATACATAGTATAAAGTGACTAGATGTTCGAACTGTGAATGCAGGACTCAATTTTTTCCAAAAAAATATCGAACAAAAAACAGAAATATAAATGCAATCCTTAAAAAATAAACAATCTAATCGGTTATTAAATGAAATCAAATATACCTACTCATATTTTTCATATTCTAACAAACCTATTGTACACTTGTAGCACAAAAATTTTACAAATTTTTTAGCTTAGTGCACTTTTTTAGTAAATCATCATTTTTTGCTAACGCAGAATGAAATTCTGCACAGGAGCTTGCTTTATTGCACCTAATTTGTAAGATAGCCTTCAATATTTCAATTGTTAATTGTGTTTTCTCAGGTGTCAATAGCTTATTGACTGTCCAAGATATTATTTCCGTCTTTGTATTCGTTCTTAGTACAGACCGGGATGTTTACAATAGAGTAATTAAGAATCAAAAATTTCTTGTATGTGATTGTCAAATCCCGGATGTTTTGCGGGGTAAATTTTATCGAGGGATAGGTACTTGAAATGTGGGACAATCTCGCATAATCCAGGACGTCTGGTCGCTTTAATTAATATTGTATATTGACTTTAGTTTGCCATCAGGCTAATACAGATACTTGTCACTTACGTCCAGGCGTTTAACGACCACCAGTACTTACAACAACTTTGCACAATGTATACACTTTTCCTAATTTTTGTTTTGCCTATAAATAAACCGGAAATTACAAAAAAATAAATGCTACAATTAATAATAGTGATATTGCAAAGAATTTAAATTCTTACCCAATGTTTTTTTAACAATTTGTAATTTTGTATTTAATAATAAATTTCACTGCACTTTTATTTATCTCAAATGATAATCTAAACAACATGTGCAAACCGATATTACAAAAAGTACATGAATAAATTAATTTGAAAATTATATAATTAAATATAACATTGGTTTAAATGCCAAAGGAAACGACAAATATATAAACAAATGTGGAAAAACATGCGGTCAGATTTTTGCTATTTTATAGTTTATCTATCGTTGATTAATTCACATGTTGAATTGCAATTAAACCGTATATACAGTTCATCATCACACTTGCATTTTACAACTAATTAAGATTTGCACTTTTATATGTTTAGCAGATGATATTTGTTGCAATTTCAGCTTGGCCTATGCCACAATAAAGTAAAACGATGGGAAAGAATGGCTAAAATTAGCAATTACAAACAAATATCATATAGGAAATTTAATGCTTGTATTTTATCCAACGACAAATTAACTTGTAGCGTTTGATTTATCGCTATAATTCTGGTATTATAACTATTTACAAATAGAGGATTAGAATTAAGTACGAGAAATCAAAGAAATTAATTACATAAATTTAAGCTTAAACCATAGTTATTGGATGAAAGTCTACTTAATTAACATGTAAAGATTGTTAATTTTCGTCGGAAATTTATATTAGAAAGACGACAAGCAATCAATTAAATTAAATAATTTCCGCCAATTTATAATATTAATTTCATTCACTTCAAAGCTAAGATTGAAAATATAAGAAAGATTTAATAAGCATTTTAATCTAAAAATTCTACATTTTCAGAACTGTAGTTTGTAGTATGGCAAATTTAAAGATAATGCGAAATTACCTTTTAAGTCCCCATGCGAGAATTCCTCAAACTATTCAATCCTAAACATAAAAATATAATTTACATTATCTGCTTATTTACGAATTAGAAATGTAATTTTTAACAGATAAACATTAAAAATAAATTACCCTCATAGTGCACTAAAATATTTTTTACGAAACAAATCATTATTTTCGCTAAAGTTAAACAAAATTATTAAATTAAGGGCCAATATTATAAAAGACAGTTACTATATTAGAAAAATTTATTAGTTCAATAATATATCATACTTTACTCCGAAAATGTATCAGAAATGTTAAATAAATAACTATTATTTAAGTAAGATACATTATATAGTTGGTACATTTAGGTAACACATGTGGTTTTTTCGATCTTATAACGAAATTAGGCTATTAGGCATTCTAGAGTACTGTCAAACAGCTACTGAGGTACAACCTGTCAATATTTTTTTAAAGAAAGCATAGCTCTCAAGCAAATCTAATATCTATTAAAGTTAGAAAAATGTTAAAAAATATCGCAAAAAGGTATTTAGGCAAAATTAAGATCATTT
>JARJDW010015617.1:0-11622 GCA_030264715.1 Adinopsis sp. GC000173 | reverse complement strand
TATGACTTGCAATTAGGTGAGAAAGACGTGATATCAAACCTAAAACGAGCACTTAATTGTCTTATTGCGAAAATCAATGATGGAAATGTGGAAAGATTCAAGCAAACTAGTTGGGATGTGGGATGAAAGGAAGCGAGAAGAGAAGAAAAAGCGAGCGGTGAGCGGAGACCATAAAGACAGTCTGATGATGGATGTTCGGTGAGAGTGGAATGGAATATAAACCTTAGGGTGAAGAGGTCATACATCATCGTGTTCCCGCGATTTGTACATTTCACCGTTACTGAACTTGTCGCGAATACATTGCCTCGCTTCGCGCGCAGATCCTCCCGGGAGACTAGGTGAATTTTAAAAGTATGATTTACGGCACGTTTGATATCTGGATTTGGATATGCGATATCATTATTTTATGCATTGGATAAATGCGTTCGTTATATAATACATAAAGTGTGTAAAATGCCATGCCGCGCACATTCAGAGATTGAACAAATTGTATATGTGTGAAGCGCAACTAAATGTGCAATGAACCGTATCATGTTGTGCAAAGTGTAAATTGACTGAAACCTCTGGGGTACACAATCCGACCCCTTCAATTAGCTCGGCACAACCTTTACAATGACAGATTTTCGCTATACACAAATAAATTAGCAACGCCAAATGATTATTAATCATTACGGCACAACACAATTTATTACTATCATATATTATAAAACTAAAGCGTGCAGTTGTAAAAAATTAATCGCGAAACAAATTTCACACTATACTACAGATAAAAATTCATAAATAACTCACAACAAATCAATAAAATAGGAATCAAATCGAATTTTCATGCGCTTTCAATTCGTATTTGTTTGAAATTAATTTATTAATTACCTTATATATTTTTATTTTAAAATTATTTTCGATTAATTTAATAGCCGGTTTTTATTCCAAATACTTAAATATAACGAAATATGTATAGAATAATCAATATTTAAAACTAAGTTCCATAATTTTATAATGGGATTTATTTCAAATTGCTCGATTAAATCGCTTAATGATTTTGTTTTAAGTTTTTTTATAATTAAATTTTAAGTCTAACGAAGTAAACATGTTTAACTTCCTCTACTATAGCTCGATTGAGGTGCCATAGTCGGTTAAACTGCTCAAAATTTGAATCACTTTCAAATGGAATGAATTTCGATCATCACTAAATGGTATAAAGAATTATTTTATTCCTGACTCAATAATTTTTGTCATCACAGCTTTGAATTCCTCGTGTAAATTTGGAAAAGGCAACACTAGAAAGTATTTATGTTATTAATTATCGATAGGTGTATTAATTATGGGAAAATAATCTACATAAGTTTAAAAAGGTACGACAATGACTTATTAGCAAACACATTATCAAAAAATCAATGTATTGACTAAACTTAGTTTTAAATATTTAATAATTGTAAAGCAAAAAAGATGACAGCTTACTGATGAAGCTTTTTTATGTACCCAAGTGAATTAAATGTTGATTGGTGGGTGAGAATATCAATTAAATTGCATTGAAATTGGAATATTTAAGGCGTGTTGAGGTCGCATTATATTGAAATGTAATAGGTAGGTATTAATTGACAGATTTTTAATTCGTATAATTATCGATTTGTAACCTAAATTAGCTACCTCGAAAGTGTAATCTTGTATAATAATTATTACATTACCATTAATCAAGCGAATCAAAAATTAATGCACGAAAAAAGCAATATCGTTCGTTCGTTCCAAGCGCGGCGCGTTTTTTTGATTGATGCAATCGACTGTGCAAACATGTAATTATGAAAAATAGAAATGTCACCGAAAAAATAGTGTTGGCAAACAACATTACTCATTCGTGTCGCGCGTTGTACAATAAATATGAATGCACGAGCGCTGTAATTAATAGTTCGATAATAACGTATTTTTTTCTAATTGGGGGAAATTATGATTAAGACGCAAAATACAGTACGTGTGCATGTGTATGAATGTATGTATGTATGTATATGTGTGTGTATCTTAAATTCACGAATCATTAAGTTGCGACCAGAGCGCTTAGTGGGGTGCGCACCCCATCTGTAAATAGTAATACCGCTCATTTAGTCCAACACGTAACATATAAAGAATGGGGCTGTAATATGTACGGCGAACAAACTATACAAGGGCGTTGTTGAATTATTCATGACCGGAGACGACATCTGTTCCATGAGCTCTCAATATTAGCACTTGTTGGCTTGCACTTTTTGCGCGGCTTACACACTATACAATAGGATACAGTAGTAGATAGAGTGTAGAGAGAGCCCCACTTTAAACTACACTGCTACAATTACAATCTTCCACATACTAATTTTACCGTAATTCATTCTCTACACAATTCATTTATTATTAAAGCATCTAACTGATTTTTATTAATATCAGCAAAATTATCAAAAGTCAACTCTAATCAGATCTAATTTTGTTTTTGATGTTACATAAACTAAAATTAGGGTGAATAAACATTGCTCCAGTAAATGAATACTACCAACATAAATATTTAAAGTGTATCTATTCAGGTATGAAGAGTTTCATTCAATTCCTATAGGAATCCAATCGGTGCTGTGTCTATAAAAATAAACTAATATATAGTTATGTGGATAAATTTAATTTTGTTGTAGCCCAGATAGATCCCAACAAAGATTTTATTTAGTATAATATATTGTACCTGCCGATTGGAATTTAATGTGATGTATTCGTCTCATTTTTTGGGAATATATTGCAGAAGTTAGTATGAAAATTAGGAATGAGAAGAAAATTAAATAATTCGGCAGGCAGTTACCTTTTTTTAAAATTTTTAATGATTTGCAGTATTCATCTAGCAAATATTCGCCGACAAATTCTGCACTGTAAACTTCACAGGTTCAATATATTTCAATGAAAATTGCGAAGAAAGCGATTAAACATTCAAAAAATTTATATGAATTGTGTTAGAAGTATTATTTACATTTTTAGTCATTTTTAATTACTTTATAAAAACTCCTGAGCTTAAATTTATATATTTAAATATTTTTGCGAGTTCACAGTAACTGAGTCCCCAATTGGATTTCTACAACCCTGTTTATATCACGGCAAACCTTCATGTTTCCAAATTTCTGAGTGCTTTCACTCATAAAATCGAAAAATTGAAGAATGTTTTGTTAAAAGAGTAACTACTAGCAGATATTCGCCGACTCTGATATAAATCTTGGACTGTAACCTCTACATGGTCAATATATTTCAGTAAAAATTGCAAAGAAAGTGATTAAACATTCAAAAATTTTATATGAATTGTGCTACAGCCATTAATTATACTTTTAGTCGTTTTTAATTACCTTATTAACTCCAGAGCCTAAATTTATAACTGGGCCCCAAAATGGATTTTTGCAATTCTGTCTATATCACGTCAAACCTTCATGTTTACAAATTTGTCAGTCCTTATACTCATTAAATCGAAAATTTGAAGAATGTTTTGTTAAAAAAGAAACTACACTACGAGAGGTATAATTTTAAGAAAAATTTAATGGAAAAAATTAATATACTGAGATTAAAATATTTTACTCTCATCAAAACACCTAACTGTGAATACATACATAGATAACTCCATCCATCCATTCATTCGTTTAATTACTGCAATCGTAAACAGAAAATTACAATTCGATCAGCGCTGGCAATCGAATTTTTGCGATTTACTGTATAAACAATGAAAACAAAACACAGTGCGTTATGTAATTTTTGAATGAGCGCACACAAACCATTGGATTGTTATCTTTTAATCAATGATTTAAATCGCGCTGCGCATTTCTTTGATTGTCCTGGTTGGTATATCATCATCAAAAGCGCGCGCGATGCACAAGCCAAATCGCCCGCTCGCCCGCTCGCTCCGCGCTTCGGATGGATGCCTTTGGGAAAATTAAAAAACTAACCGCCCTCGGGAGCGCGAAGCTGCCTACATTGAAAAATTATGCAAAAACGTGACACTTTACTATAGGTGACACAATGTAAGTACTAATGTTTAGGAAGCATTGCTGCGTTTCTTTGTTTCCAAGTATGCAGGAATCGGCCGAGCGCTTTAATTCTATTAAATCTTCCTCCCCCTGCATTGCATCGTATCGAATTTCATATACAGCATTTTTAATTGCCTGGATTTTCATCTATTAAGCCAGCTCACAATTAAATCCAGACGATAGGCAAGTAGTATGTTTGTTATTAGCGAATAAATCGTGGTAATAAGAAAATTATATGCTTGCACTAATCGTAATTATTGTTTAACGCTATAGTTGAGTGGCAATTAAAATATTCTTGTGTAAAAATATTCATTAAGTATGTGTTCAACAATTTAGTTTAATTTGCAGGATGCTGCTTGCGGAATGCGCAATTGTTTCACAGCGATAAGAAAATAAATTCGATCAGTATCGTGAAGTTTTCTAAGGTTTCAAAAATTTTAGCTAATAAACAATATTTATGCATAAATTTTATTAAATACGTATTCAAAACAAACATTTTTTGGTATAAAGCTGAAAAATGTTGCTTTTTCGTGTTTATTAAAAGACTAATTTAGAAATAAAAAAATATCAAATTAGATTCAATTTTACAATACTTAATTATTTATTGTTTAATTAAAATAAACTTTATTTTCATGAATCGTTTTTGTTCGGAATGTAAAGCAAAAAAGAGAAAACCCTATTTTTGTCGTGATTAATTTTTCACATGGATGTTAATTTTTCAAAGCAAATTTACTACGGACGTTTGTAATTTTTGGATTTCCTTAACAACACAAACATGCGCTGTAATTTTACGGCTACGGCACGAACATTCCCAACGCGTACATCAAACACCAGCACACACGACCGCAAGATCGTCACCCACCACCACCTAACCACCTAAAACCCTTAATCCGCCGGTGACCCATTACGTAATTGCGCCCGTTGTCTTTTCGGCACACGCTCGCATCATCCTTTCACCGCGCGCACACAAGCCTTTGATCTCTTTTCTATCAGAGGGGACAATTACACGCCCGTGCACAACAAAAATCTTATAATGACGGCGCAATTCGCCAAAGATCCGGAAAATGACGGCCGGCGTGTCCGCCCCTTCGCATTTGCATGCGCGCTTATCAAAAGGGGCGCCGCGATAATGCAATCATGGCTTCCCTATGAATGAAGGTGATAACGCGCGCGGCCGAATCAATTCGCGCGTGGCGATTCGTCGCATATGCCACTACTATTGATAATACCTAATTTGTCGATTTCATCTAGAGATTGTTGGTGCGCATTCAAAATGACAATGGTTGTGTATTTGAGCAAGAGTTTTCTCACAAGATAACAAAATTTCAGCAAATTAGATTATTTCATAAATTTTATAACTATACATGTAGTTCCTGGAGGTCTTAGGTGGTCCAAAAAATCAAAATTGTTAAATCAAAAATGTATTGAAAGGATTCGAAAAGGAAAAAACTCTGTCTCCCAAAATCTGTTTGACTTCTTAAAGTCGATTCGCACTCGAAATGACAAGAGTTGTGTTTTAGAAACAATTTTCGTATAAGATAACAATTTTCAGCAAATCAGGTTCTTTGATAAACTCTAAAACTCTATGGTGACTGGAATAGGTGGTCACAATCCGCTAAGCTAAAAAATGGGACATCAATGTATCAAGTATCAGTGTGATTTTCAATATTAAAAGTACAAAAGGATAAAACGTGACCTCCTATATCTGCCCGAGTATTAAGGTGTCTATTAAGATGCTTACAAAATATCTAAAAGAAGGGATCCAGCTTTAATTTTGTACCGAATGACAATATATTGAGAGATTATTGTTGGATCTGATTGCAATTTTTCGTATGGTAGCAATTGAAGACTTAGTTAATTTGGATGCCAATTTAATCTCAAAATTACTGACTTTGGTTTGTTTTCTATTTAAACTGTATAGGCAGTTTTATAAATACAAATATTATAGCTACTTTTGATCCCCAAGCACTCTGAAGATGTCACGCAAATTCTGCAAAACGAGCAAGCTTCCTTAGATCAACCTAGGTTGGAGCTTGTCATCTGAAAATTATTTATTAGGGATGAGGCTATTTACGTTTCTAAAAATAAATAATCAAAACCTCTAATACGATGTTTTTTGCAGATTATTGTGGAATTATTTTTACTGCTTTTCATAAAATATAAACACGCCAGTTAAAACTTTCCCTTTATTGGCTGTTGTCGTAACGATTTGTAGGTGGTGAATAAATACTCCACCAATTTTGATCATGTTCATTTTTGGCGAATGCTAAAACCGCCGTCGCAACTCTTTTTTTAAGGTTAGAAAGTGACATATTACTCTAACGATTGTGAATATAAACAGTTTTTGTTTTGTTTTGCGCTGCGGCGACACGACATCGCATATTGTGCTGCACGAAGTTCGGTGCATGTTGTGAACGAGCGCACACAATTTTGTTTGTTTGTGGAAAAAACATTTTTTATGCAAAGCGAACAACGAATAACAATTGTGATTTATTCTCTTTTATTTTCCTCTTTGATTATAATATTGATTCGGGCCGCTAATCGAGAGAATGTTTAAAGCAATTTGCATCGAGCACAATTGCGCCAAATCACTTTCATTTAAAATTTAAATAAAAACGAGCGAGGCGAGCGAGCCGGGTGGTTTGCATTAGTGCGCAATTTTGTTTAATCAAACTATAGAAAATTGCATTATTAATTTTATTGCCTTTCTATATCTATTTCTCAACTTCAATTATTAAGTTTTTTATAAACTGATTTTTTAAAGTGTTTTCCAAATAATTACGTATTTCGGTTAAGCCAAACCAATTTATAAACATTATTGGCATATTTTATTTATTTGAGTTTCAATTATTACATTATTAAAAAATTTACAATATTTACAACTTAAAGTCATAATTTTTTCGAAAAATTAACATAAAAAATGAATTTTCATACAGGTGTTTATATTTTCTGTATTATTTAGGAAAATTTTCTAGAAAAACTGAAAAAGTATTAAACATTTTGCAACAGAATATATATTTTCAGTTAAAACAATATTAGAAATTGTTACTTCCTTTCAATTTTCAGCATTCTGTTGTTTGAAAAAGCAAAAATGTGTATTATTTATAAAATTTCCTGTGGAAAATGATAAACACGCTAAAAATCAATGTAAACTCGACATATATTTTTAATAAAAAAATAAATAAAACACTCGACGATTTTAACGATTTGTTTTCGTTTTTTCACTTTTCCATTGTTTCGAAAATGCTACGTGCAGCCCTTTTTGTTGTTTTGATTAAACTCAAAGATTTGACAGCAAATTTATTCATACATATCACAATTTTTGATCGAACGTATATGCCAAAGCAAACAAACAATAAAATTGTAGCCGTCTTATTGTTTACATATTCGTCGACGATGGCAATCATCGCCAATGCACGATACACTCAACCACCACCACCACCTCGCATTATCTATTCAATAAAAACCAACAAAATTGCGCTATGCCGAACAAACATTACTCACAATCGTACCTACAATATGCCGTCGGTTGCGTCGCGCGCGACACCGAATCGAAAAACCACCGTCGCTGCCACCACACAGCACCACGACGACGCTTTTTAATAATCATAAACGTTTAATCGTCCGACCGTATATAAAATGCCACAATAAACAAATCGTAAATTTAATACATTACGCCCGCCTTTTTTCCGCAAATACGCGCATTATTGCCCGAACGCTCGGCGCGCTTTATTGCGCGTTTTTATTCGCGTCGTGTTGATGATGGCTAAATCAATTTCGGGGCAAAAATCTGCTGCTGCCGCACATGATGGCGGAATGATTAAAATATTCGGAATGCCAGCGCTCGCACATAAATATTTATCACATTCGATTAAAGTTGGTGACGATTCTCGCCAAAATGATTCGGATCACAAATCTTTCATTTCGCTAAATCATTTTCACTTTAATCATCTATAAATTAGAGAGATATATAATGTATAAAAGCCCATTAATAATTGCAAATACTGCGAGAATTCAATAAAAATATTGTAATTAATTGCATTGATTTGTTGTATGTTTAATACATTTTATTAAAAATTATCACTATTTTAGTTGGAATAAGAAGTGATATTGCATTTCTAATATAATCTGAAGGAAATTATTTTTTAAAATATTGAATTTATTGAAAAAAAACAATAACATTACTTTTTTGTATTGATTGGAACAATTTCTGACTGTTTTGATTGCGGATATAAATATTTTGTGCTTGATATGAATTAGATATGAAAAATATAAAGTAATGTCAATTAAATTTTCTAGATTACCCATTTCAATTGGAAATTTTTACATGTTTTTCTGAATTTTTCCAACAATTTCTTGCTTGCACACTTGTAGGCAGTATTGGACTATAAACAAATGCAAAAACACATTAAAATATAACTATTATTATATTTTATCGCCACTGAATGCAATTTTGTGAAAATAAACACAAAACATAATTTTAAAATTATTAATTATTCAAGAATTTGATTAATTTTGCATCCCTAAAATGCTTCCCATTAAAGTATTTTTATTTCCCTCCTCTTTTATTTTGATTAAGTGAAAAATAATCAACTAGGTCTTCCGTTTCATCGACAACATGTTGCTGGTTATAATTTAATTATTGTAATGCTAAATTCATCAGCACTAGTTTTAAATATTAATTCCAATTGTACAGCTTACCAAATGGAAGCAGTACATCAACCATTGAGAATTGGAGAATTTGATGCAAAAATACGGATAATTTAATCAATCTTATGGCAATCAAAGGACTGGAAAGCGGAAGCCCACGCTTATATTACAAGTCGACGAAATTATTTACCCAACATGCAGCAATACAAGGTTAGATTTTATCAATCTACACAGTTTACAAACAAGCACGAAATTTGAATGATTTAGCACGTATGTATACTAAAATATGTACATTTCTAGATTCTAAATTCAATTGCAACTCGCTAGATAAAAATAGTAGGAAGGTACATACATTGATTGCGCTTGATTATTGGAAAATTAGAAAATTACCATCATTGAACGATTTGAAAATTGGACAATCGAGTGAGGTATATAAATTTGACTGTAAGTTGAGGAAACAGCAACGTTAAGCAATATCCAAGGTCGGAATTTATCAATGTATAGTTTACAAACAAACACGAAGCTTGAACGATTTAGCACGTCTTCTTATCAAAACTTTGCACGTAAAGACCATGCTTTATATAGACAACGAACAATCACTTAAAAATAATTCCTGATTGAAGCGTCCTGTTATCGCCCAAAAACTTTCAATCGTAAAAATGCATTTATTTGAAGGCTGCATTTAGGTACGCCGTTTATTATCATCAAATGATTCAGCGGATTTAACGATATACGAAAATTTTATACGAAAATCGTTAAACGCAAACGTAAATCTCTATATTAATGTTAGCGGTGTGGTTTAATTGGATGATTTGAGGAATTTGATAAGAAATCCCATATATTCACAATTAATTTTTCTATCGATAATATTATCGCGCATAACAAACTGAGAGATAAAAGAAAGAACAATCACTTAATAATAATTTCAGATTTAATACTAATACTTGCAATACTCGCATCAGAAAGTGCATTATTATTGTTATTTTATCAAATAATGCGGAAGATTTATGATGGTTATTATATTATAATATTTTTATTTAAAAAATGTATTTTAGGATTAAATTAAAATGTTTTGTTTAATTTTTTATAATTCTGACTCTACATATCAATATTTTAATAAAATTATCTAAATATACACAATTAAAAATGTTACAAAATTGTTAAATGTGTGGGCAATAAAAAAGTTGTCGATTTTCGTTTGGTAGGAATGCAGCTGAATTTTTTTAATCAAATATCTACTTTTATTTTAAATGATGCAATTTTAACAAGTTTCAAAAGAAATCAATTAAGTACCTACGCTTTTATAGAATACATCTCACTAAAAAATTACATATTTTTGAATTTCTCGCAAAAAAATTTATATAATACTTTAAAATATATTATTGCGATCACGTTACCAATTTGCAGACATTGTACCCGTTTTAAAACACATTTAATATAAATTAGAAATTAAAAGATTGAATTAAGTACAAAAATCCCATATATAAAGCATTATCACCAAACAAATTTAGATAACACCATCACAACAATTTGACCACATTTCTCACTTCGATCTCGAAAGTACATATTGGTATTAAATTCGAGAGAGCAAATGCGCTCCTCCTAATCGCTTGGAATAGGTAAACTATATTGACATAGCGCGCTGTACTTTAGAATGAAAAATCAACCTGGGCCGAACAATCATCGCTGTTAGATTAAGTGTGATTTACAATCCGTGAAGCAATTCATCATGTTGACATCGATATCAGAAATCCGAGCATTAACAGCCGTCCTTTCATCCGATGCCGCTATCACCGCTCAACGTCTGCGACGGCTAATCCCTGCGTACATACGCGCGCACAAACCACACTCCTTTCGCCGCTCTATAGCGTGCGATATCAACCGTTTATCATCATCGCCGACCGCCAAATTAAACAATAAATTAATTATTAAATATTACGATGAAATGATGATAACAATGCGGCGGAAATCAATATTATATTCAGTTGTTGATCATTTTCCCAATATTATTTGGATTATAAATATGTCAATTTCAAACTACAATACGTTAATATCTTTATTTAATAGAAAATTGAATCTACTGGAATATTTGTTATATTTTTTACATTGATTTTATTTTGTTTTGAGGTTTTCTGTTTAAATTTTTTTTTGCCTCAAATAGTTTTGTTGTTTTTAATGAAAAAATAGTGGTTTTTCGTAAAAACTTTAATTTTATCTACGACAACATTTTGCAACTTAGATAGATACGTATTTCAAAATATGAACATTTTGTTGCATCTTTGGGATCCTTGCATATGGTAAGACTCAGTGTAAAAGACACTGCATGTATTTCTGTAAGAATAAGCGAAGTAGAATACTCATAACAAAACCAATTCACGTCTATTAAACCGAGTCTTACTTATGGAAAGGTCCTTAACATAAATTTGTACATACCCAAAAATAAGAAATCCTGAAAAGCAAAGGTGGAATTCAGTTATCTTTGTGAGTACTACAACTCCATCCAGTGACCACTCACTATAGATGTTAATAATTTCAGCTTTTTGTTAAAATTAATGGGTGAAGTGAGCAAAAATGAGTAAACCCATACAATTAATCAATTTAACAATATGCTAAAAAATGTGTGATTCGATTAGCAGCGCGCAGTAATTTTAAAATGAGGACGCTGACAATAAAAATCCAGCGCATTGCTAAATTGGATTTTACTGCGCTGGAATTAAACACAACGAAAAAAAAACGCGTTTTATCTTCGTCAATATTGTGTAAAAAACACACAACTTTATTACCATTTTCGCGTCCAATTCGTCATCCCGCGCTGCTCGAAACATGAATCATAAATCGTGTGTGAGTGTGAGTGTGATTTTACGATTTCAATAAAACTCAATAAAAACTTATCTGATTAAAGGAACGATTAGCCGCTTTATCATCATCGGCGAAATAGAGCTGAGCACACCCAATGAGC
>JARJDW010015612.1:0-15652 GCA_030264715.1 Adinopsis sp. GC000173 | reverse complement strand
GACAATTACATGAACTTGGCTTAAACTCCTTGAGCAATTTTGCAGAAATATAGTAATCTGCAATTTGAAAGATTTCAAATGTAGTCTAATTTAAAACCTCTTTGTTTAAAACAAACTTTCATGCAATATTGCAATCAATAACTATACATTTTCAAATGTATATATTCTATACGATTATTAATAAAAAAAATTAAAGATAATAAAAGTAGCAGAGTGCAGAGACGTCTATGATACAAGTTAAAAATTGATTAGAAGGCATGTAAAAGTACAATTCATATATAAAGGTTTAAATACTTTAAAGCGGTGTTTTAATTAAAATCTGTTAATTATTACTCTACAATTAGACATTATAAAATTAATTGGATATACTTGAATGTCTATGATTTGAATGATTAAAATATAATGAAAATATAAAGAGCGACATCTATGATAAAATTTGTTACCATGCGACATCTTTGAATCGGTAAACAAATCAATGTCTAAGCGGTCTAAACATAACCTAATAAAACTAGCAAACAATGTTAATTTGATGAAAAAAAGTGTAAATAATTATTTTTATTATTGACTTTTAGTTAAATTAATTAATGCAATGGATTTACCTCAACCACCACAAGGTAATATTATCAAATTGAACTTATTTGTCTTTTAACTTAATAAGCGGCATTATTCAACTGAAATCGCTGTGCTCATGTTGATGCTAATGTTTACAGACACAGAATTAAGGAATATAATAGACAAACTAGCACAATTTGTAGCCAGAAATGGTCCCGAGTTCGAACAAATGACCAAAAACAAACAGAAGGGTAATCCTAAATTTCAATTTCTCTACGGTGGCGAGTTCTTCAATTATTATCAGTATAAAGTGACTACTGAACAAGCAATTTTAAAACAGCAAGGAGTGTGGACTACTCCTAATCCAAGCGCACAAAATCCACCAAATCCACTCATGGCTAATCTACCCCAATCATCAATTACGGAAATCAACCAAATCAAGTCGCAAATCGACGCTTTGCAAGAGCAAATCAAGCAAAGCGAACAGAATTTGCAGGCGCAACATGCGGTGTTAATGCAACAGCAACAAGTACAAATCGAGCTATTATTATCCGAGTGTGAAATTAAAGCCAATCAGAAGGAAGCCGACGAATATAATATATCCTTGATTGAACTGAATCAATTATTAACACCAATAATAGATAATTGCACGAAAGACAGTATACAATCGGGCAAATCATGGATTTTGCAGCATGCTACCTCGAAAGACCGTTCCTTGTGCATTTCTCACTGCCTTTTAGTTAAAGTATTGCAGGGTTCGCCCTCGTTCACTCATCGATTACACATCATTTATCTCGTAAACGACGTGTTGCATCATTGTGCGCGTAAAAACGCATCCGATCTTAAAGATGCATTAGAATCGGTGGTTGTGCCTATGTTTTGTAGTGCTACAGTGTCTGCCAACAACGATGAGCAAAAGAATAAATTAGATAAATTATTACAACTCTGGGAATCAAAGGCGAATTATTTAGATCCAAGCACCGTTGAGGCGATGCGACGACCGTCAGAGAGTTTGCAACAGTACAAAGCTAAACAGCTATCGAAATTTTCAAACGAAACAAATATGTTAGCGCAGCAAACGCAAGGAACATTTGAAAGCTATCGCACTCAGCATCAGGCGTTTGTCATGCATGCCTCACAACAGATACAAGAGTTGGAGCAGCGTTTAGGAATGATCGAGGAACAAATTCGTCTCGAGGAACAATGCCGCGCACAGGAGGAAGCGCTCGTGCCTCCTATGAATCCATCAGTGCCACCTCCGCAATTTTCCCAACCTCCTCCCGGATTTTTTCCACCTCCTGGTATTTTTCCAGATTTCTCTAAGCCGCCGCCCGGCTTTCCACCCGCCCCGGAACCACCTCACGAAGACCTACTGCCCTCCGTTCCCTACTACGAACTGCCCGCCGGCTTGATGGTGCCATTAATTAAGCTAGAAGACACTAAGTTTAAATCACTAGATCCAAAAGATATACGCTTACCGCCGCCGGCGCCGCCGAGCGAACGATTGTTGGCCGCCGTCGAGGCGTTCTACGCCCTTCCATCGCACGAACGGCCGCGCGACAGCGAAGGCTGGGAGAAACTCGGCCTCTACGAATACTATAAAGCGAAGAATCAAGCGAAAAAAGAGAAGGAGGAAATGATTGAAGCTGGATTACGGCAATCGTCACGCAGTCCCAGCCCGGTGATCATCATGCAGGAGAAGAGTCCATCACCACCGCGACGACGCTACACCAGCAAGTCACCATCGCCGCATCGACGGTCCAGGTCGCGGTCGCGTTCGCGAACGCCGCCGCGACGCACTCGTGATCGCCGATCGGTGCGACGACGAAGGACGCGGTCGCGATCACGTTCGCGCTCCAGATCGATCTCACCGCCGTATCGACCGCCGCCGACGATGACACCAACGATGCCCATCAACTCGCAGGAATCGATTGATTCGACGAACAAGGGACATCAGATGCTGAAGCGGATGGGATGGGGTGGTAGTGGTTTGGGTGTGAATGAACAGGGTATTGATACGCCGATCAGTGGCGGCGATGTACGCGACAGACAAGACCAGTTCAAGGGCATCGGATGCAATCTGAACGATCCGTATGAGAACTTTCGTAAGAATAAGGGGGCCGCTTTTATTACGAGAATGAAGGCGCGCGCCGAGGAAAGAGCACAAGAGAGTGAGTATAATGTAACATAAAATACATTCAAAAACTAATAATTGATGAATTAATAATAAATCTGCAACCACAAAATTAATATTTTCTAATGTGATATTATAAATTTATGATTTAGAACAGGCCAAAGAGGATTACTAATCAATGAGCTGCTGTTTAAGTTATTAAATAAAATAAATCTGGTGTACAGGTAAGGAACTTGATCATAAGTGTGTTTTGTTTGCTCAATTTCACAACCGCAATGATTAAAATACGGAAGAGTTAGCATTGTGCATAGAAAGTTGCCTAATTTGATATTAATTCAAGGTAGCAAATTCCTATACGTAATTCATTAATTCATACATACATACGATACGATATTTTATTTAATTATAGAAATGTTTATCAATATATTAATTTAAATAAATTGGTTGGGCAAACAAAAATATTTTGCACCATTTTTCAATGGTAAACAAAACAATTAAGCGCCGCGCTATTATTTGCCGCGCAAAAACTTATCATTCCAATTCCAATTTTGCGAATGTTAACTCTCCTCGTTTTGAAAGTATTGTAATGAAAAAACATATAATGTTTTGATTTGATTTTTAATAGTAATTTATTTCCAGATTAGATTCAAGATGTTTTTAAAAAAAGTTTTAACCTATTTAAATTTTGCTTATAATTTTTTGTGAATGCCTTTATCCTCTTTATCGACTTGTAAATAAAATAAAAGCTATTTCATAATGTATTTCACTGATGACTTATGATTTCTCGCAAAGACACGTGTGTCTAGTCTCATAACACGATTCCTGTCACGTTCGATTGAGGAAAAAATTGCAGCGCCTGTGCCTAAACCACGTGAAAAGTTACATAAAGCGCGTTAAAATGTTGTGTGTTGTTTCAAGTGCCGCATTCATTATGCATTTCTTTTTTATTATTAATTCGAATAAATAATGCATTATTAATAAATTATAAAAATATATTTATATATAATATATTAAATGCATATGTTACACAATTTTGCAATAGAAATATGGAAAGGTTTCATATTGTAACCTTTTAAATGATTACTTACATAATTTTTTTACGTACAAAAGTTCACATTGTAAAGAAATTGCATTTTTATACAGCGCGTAAACAACACAATAGAAAAAATTTGGAAACCAAACAATTTAGTGTTGTTGACGCACTGCCAAGTTTTCCTACACCAAAATAGAAATGTGTTTTTAAAAAGCGTCGTCCATGTAGAAAAAATAATATAGGTGTATAAAAGCACAATTATATGTATATTAATAATCGATCGGGCAAATGGATAAAAAATGTATCGAGGAAGTGTTTTAATATTAATTCGCTCGGCAAAGCCATGAAATGGAATGCAAAGTATCAATGCTGTTGCGATATTATCAATTATATATTTTAAAATGAAAGGTTATCGTGTGTTCAAAGCAACTGATATCAATTGTTTTCTCGAAAAAATGACAATATCTGTAAGGACGACGACGACGTCGACGGAGCATTTCTTTTTCCACATTGATGCAAAAAATCGATCGGTTTCAAGGCTCTTCGTCCGCACATGAATTATAAATGCTAATTAAATAGTAATAATTACATGTAGGAAGTAATGTGGATTGTGTGTGCATCGCGCCATACGTCGTTGTATTGGTGTATTGGATTTAGTCAACGCAATTAACAAACGAATTTCGCACACACAAAAATTGTAACAATACGCGGGCAGCTTAAAGAAGATAGTGAGAGCATCACGTGATTCACGTGGTGCACCACGTTACCATGAACGTGATTTCATGCTACGTTTAGCGACTTTCAATCAACGACAAACGAAACCGTGCGCCGTTTCATTAGAAATTTATAAACAAGAGCGTGTGAGATAGAAAATCGGAATGGGGGCCGTCCACCAGCTACTGAAAGAGACTCACGTGCGGAATAACATGTTTAGTAATTTCACACACTTGCACAGATACACCACTTGCTTCGGATAGCCGTTGTATTTCATAAACACATTTCTATATGCAACTGTGATCGATTCTCTCCAAACGCGACAAATAACAACGAAATTATCTTGTGATTTATTTTATTATTATTATCAAAACAATGGATATGAGTCATGGTTTTTGGGAGGATAGCAACATTCAGCAGGTCAAATACGAGAGGTAATTATTTTTTGCAATCTAATCGTTCGGCTATTTATATCAATTTGCATTTAATTTGTTGTTTAAATTTATTTTGCGTATCAATTTGCAAACAGTATGCGCGCGCGGCGACGGCTCGAAAAATTTTACTTTCAAATTATTACTTTCGCTTTTTTTGGGTTTTATAAATAACCGGTGGCGTTTTGGTTGCGCGATTATTTTTAGTTTTTATGTCACAATTAAAATTCGGCTATTTTTTTCAGTTACAACGTCAGCGAGGAATTGCAGAGGGTGAATTGTTGCGATGCAGCGAATTTAAATTTCGCGACAGGCGATGAGGATTGCACAGAATATTCAAATTATCGAAAGAGTACGGCGGCGGTACGGGTTTCGCGACAGGATCCCATGTCACATCGAATAATAGAGAAGCGGCGGCGCGACCGCATGAATAATTGCCTCGCTGATCTATCCCGCCTGATTCCCGCCGAGTATTTGAAGAAAGGACGCGGCCGGATTGAAAAGACCGAAATCATCGAAATGGCAATCAAGCATATGAAGCACCTGCAATATCTAAACCACTATCGGCTCGGCTATCAGGATTGCATGTCCGAGACGATGCGATTTATGGTTGAGATCGAAGGCCACTTTCCCAGAGAACCGCTCTGCGTGCGTCTGCTGGGCCACTTGCAGCAGCATTGCGAAACAATCTGTCGCACACCAGAAGTACAAGTTCAGCAAGTTCCAGTGCCAATAATGCATGAAACTAAAATAGAAACGAATAACAACTACGAGGAAACATCGATGCAGACGCAAATCAACAACGAAAAAAACACGTACAAGTACAAAAACGATATTAAATTGCGCTTCAATCAGGACCTGAACAGCGCCAAGCGGCCTAAGCTAATGACGCCGAGACGCAGCAGCAGCACGAGCGTTGAGAACCAGAGGTATTTATACGAATATGTAAACTAATTATTGTTTATTAACGTGCAATTGATTACAGCCATGGTTCACCGTCACGTACTGAGTTAAACGGTCGTTATTTAAATGAGAATGAAATAAATACAAATCGTGCTTCGCCAGTCGATAATACAACAACACAGTTACCAATTCCTTTAACAAAAACTAATAGTATTGATAGTAAAGTTAATTTTAGCGTGCCTGTGTTTGTATTACATGCAAAAGGTTCATTCTACATACCACTCACCTTAGATTATCATACGATACTGCCGCATTTAGGCTCCTTTGATCTATTACATCTAGCAAATGATATTGTTCTACATCCTGTTGCGATAAATGTCAATTTCCAACAACATAGCGATTGTGGCAAGTTCAAATGATATTATACTACGCGTTCTGATAAGCATTTACATTAAGTATGATTCTTGCATGATATATTAGAACGAAACGTTTTCTTTTTTTGTCAAGACTGGCACTTCTGTGATGCTCTTTTTGGAAGACTGATTGATTGATGGAATTACAATGTGTTTAAAGAGAAGTACTGGTCTGATATGTGCTGCTTAATTATTTTAAATAATAGAACTCTGATTCTTATATGTTTATAATTTATAAGCGGCCTTAATTTTAGCATTAATTTTTCTATTATTGTCTGTATGTTATTATATACAACGATAATATTAACAAAGCCATCATATGTCAAATCAAATTAAAAACTAATCATTTTTTGCATAATCTAAACGTACGTAAAAATTCCTGTGTTGTGTTATAAATTAGAGTAAGATGCATCAATAAGAGTAATTTATTTGAATCGGCCATATAATGTTTAATAAAGGGCGTCGAAATAATGGTAAACCAGAACGAAAACACAAGCGTGTAACATTTAATGAGATCGCAATCGAATATACAGGCAAATATATTATGAATATGGTACCACAGTTTGTTCAACTACGTGATTCAAGTTACGGCGAACAGCCGATGGAATACGAGGTCGACCTTCCTGGAGAGCCAAATTTGCAACGAAAATATGTTACAGCAATGATGCGCCAATTAAGATAAAATGTTTGTCGCTTTTTTAATGAAAATATAATCATTTTGTCTTAAATGTAAGTGGTTAACAATTTACTTTGTTTTACATATTAATATTAATTAACAAATTGCATCAAATAAAATTTATGAAACTAATTGATTTTCAAAATATGAGGCAACGAACATGTAAAATATTTTATCCTTTGAATAATTGCTTACGAATGAGGTGTACCTTGCTGTGTCAGAGTACACCAAGTGTATGCAATTGTCATCGTGCTCTTTGGTGATGGTGACAAGCGCCGATTGTATTTCATCCTCTAACGTAACATAGTGCGTCTTGCCACCAACCACCTCATCACCAAAACAAACAATAACATCCAAACGATTCTCATTATCATTATCGAGCAACGCGTAACTGTTTGCAGTCCATCGTTGCAATTCGCATTTCATTTTGACCAACGTTAGATCAGTATAGGTGGTTAATTGTTGATAAAACTGCTTTGATTTAAACAACTCCATAAAACTTTTGATTATTTCAGGTACCGACTGGTTTGGTGTATCAACGTCCAAGTATTCATATCGTCGACGATTTGATGGTCCCATAACTTTCCACCCAATTCCTAATTTTAACGATGCTATTTATAAGTACATACATACGAGCATTGTAAACATGCACACAATTTTATTACCTTCATCTCTTAACGCTTTTTTCAGTTCGTCGAATCTATCGCTTACGAAGAAATACGGTATTGAGAGCTCAGATTTTTCCTCCATTCGCTCGTTTATTTCCTTTTCAATGTCGGTCTGTAAATACGTTTCATCAATCCAAGTACCCTTATCGATATTAACATCAGAAGGCACGTTGAAATTATCACTGTAAATACCGCAGCCCGGCTTGTTGTAAATCGGAGATTGAAATTTTAATGGCTCTTTAATGTGAAACCAGCCATTGATTGTAAGTCTGGCGAAATTTCTACATTGCACCTCTCCAACCTAGAAAATGATGATATTTCACTTCAATGAAAGAATTTTAAATAAACGCAAAGCAAAGATCTGGTAAATAGTGCGGATGTTGTCAAAAACGGAATATTGCGCATTAAGAATATAAATATATATTATTATATATATTATAATTGTATTGTAAACACAACACGCGGCGTAATAACTTACATACATTTTTTTAAATTATTGGTTTAAATAAACAATAAAACATAATTGAACGCAGATTCCATGTATTATTTGTTTAATAATGCACTAATTAAAATCGATATTAATCCAATGCAATAATCAATGTATCAACATGAATAATAGATATACTTTTCTGCAATATACGTAATACTTAGTCTATCCGATAGTTACATTTTTATAATTAATTTCTCTTGTCGTTAAAATGAATCTAAAGTATACATAGTATGTACTTCGGTTTCGTTAAAATATTTAAGAGCTACGTGTCTGATTCGTTAAATTCACATAAAAAATACTCTTCTTGGAAAATTTATACTATATGATTAAAAGAAACTTAATCTTTGCAAAATTTATTTTTTTTAATTATTGATTTATCGTATACTTTCAAAACGTTTTGTCTCATTAATAATATATATCCCAAATTTGCATTGCGTACTTAGGAAGGGTGGAAACCTCTGGCCCATTGCAGCCCTCAAAACCATTTCAACCAGCCCGTGTAATCATTTAGATTTCTTTAACTTTGTAAAGTATTATGTGGGCTGCATTTTTATGTTAAAAATCTACAATTTTTAATCATATTATATTTTTACACTTTTTTATATTATTTTAGTGCTTTTTTTCATTAAAATTCTTTAAACGAATCCACTTATTTTCAAAATATTTAAAAAATATTGTGATAAAAAGGAAAATTTGTACAAAAACCCACAAATTTTACATTTTCTCGGAAGACTTCTTGAATCACTTTCATTAAAACCCCTTAAGTCTATACACATTTTAGAAAAAATTGTTCCTGTGAGTAATGTAATCCCAAATTTTAGACCGCGATATGGAAAAGATTGCCTACTCCTGGTCTACTACACAACTAAACACAGTCGTTGGATCCAGGAACAGTTCCAAAATATGATACTATTCCTAGACTGCAAAGACAAAATATCTCGAGCAAAAAAATTAATAAGATATAACAACTATAATATTTATGAAATTAAATTAGTATAATTAAAATATTTAGCAATAATTGGCAACATGTATTAATCTTTTAATAATTTATTGATATTAATTATTGTTTTACTAACAATATTCATAAAGATCCTTTAAAAATTGTACGCGCTAATATCTCCCACAATTTTGTATAAAGTTTCAAATGGCAAACGAACGACAAAGGATGTACTATTTTCCATCACGATAATTTGAAGCGCTGTAAAAATATTGTGACACAGTCTAAAATTTATTCCCGAGACACGCATTCTGCGACATTGTTACTAGATACTAGGCTTAACTGTTTATGTTTAATTTAGTTATATTTTGTTATAGATTGCATTGTCAAATTAGGCTTTCCTATGAGTTGGCGGGCAGCTACTGAGGCTGTCAACATGTTCTTAACACATTGACTGCCTTGTCAGTCACGGGTGACTGACACTGGAATACTCCATTGGGGCTATGTCAGTCACCAAGGACTGACACTGAGTACTAATTTTAACTATTTTAACTTGCCATTCAGTGCATCAAAGTAAGTTAAATAATCATATCTCTACATAATTTATTAAATATAACTTAAAAACAAAAAAATTTTTTTTTACATTTTATGAAAAAACTTGTTGGCAGTCAATGTGTTAAAGGAAGTGACTATTAAAATCAAAGTTAAAATCATCTTTAAAGGTATCAGGAAGAAATATGTAGCAAAAATTATAGTAAGAAAGTCACAAAAGAGTTATATTTTATGTTGACAGATAGTACCTCACTATAGATAACATATTGTAGAATGCTTAATTTAAATTATTTACTTCCTAAAAATAATAATTTCTAAATGTTTAGTAAACAACCTATATATAGACGGACAATTTTTGCGAATATAGTTAAGACAATCACAATGAATAGTAGCAAAAGCGATATATATTTATTTAATTTAGGACGATCTAAAAAATCGATCAATAACAATTTCAAAAAAAATCAGTTAGAAAAAATAATAGCTGATAAGCAAACTCAAACAATAACCGAGAAATAAAATTTAAACATTTATATTACAATATATATATGTTTTTACTTATTAAATTAAGAATAATGCAACTGTTACTTCAACTCTTATCGAACAACGGAGGTAGTATAATTAGCATTATTCATATTCAGCGATACGAATTATTGTGAAATATTATAGTAATGTTATTTAAATTTGTAAGTACATATAATTTCCACATTAACTACCTGCAGTAATAAGCAACAAATGGTTGCTTATAATACGTGACGTTTTCCATTAAGTTAAACAAAAAAAAAAAACGATTTAATGACTTAAGTTTATACACCTACATATTTACTCTCTTTAAAACGCAAAATGAATGAATAGTTTACATTCTTTTCAAAAACTAATAAAAATAAATAGAATTATTAAGAAATAGTTCAAAATTGATATCTATATGAAGAATCTAAAATATGTTTTTGGAAATTCAATGTTATATTAACTCAAATTATTTTTTAAATAAATTTTTGTCCGATATTTTGAGAATAAGTGTAACTGCAAATAAATTAGAAGAACTATTTTTTTGCATAAAAATCACTGATTAAATTAATTTCGTTTTTAATTGCCGAATAACGCGTTCAAACAGTTGCTTTGTATGAAAATTTACATATTCAGAGCTTCTTTAAGGATTTTAAAAAGTTGTTGAGTTCATATCAGTAAAAAATTTTTACATCCTATACTAGGGTTGTTTGATAAATGCCCGACTTAATCATGAAGATAACGATACTCGCCAATGAGGTCCCGGATATATTAAAACCAACTTATTGATAACATAAGTTGAAATTTTCAATAATTTCGTTTAAACCGTTTTTAATGAAATATTCGCTGAACTCACGTGGTGAACCATATTACATTAATAAATAGAAAAAATAAAACGATTGATTAATTCACAAGAAGAAATAGTTAATACGTAGTTGTTAGTAGTTAGTATATTTCGAAAGTATCATATATTTTTTCCGAACTACAAACTAGATAAATACGAAAAACGGTCGGGATAAAACTTCCAACCATTTGATAACTGTGTCGTTTCTGAGAAAATGGAACATCAGATAGATTAACAATTCTTAATTTGAACTTCTTGGTGGAATCATTGTGGATTGAAGTACTCGAAATTTTAACTTGTTTACACTTTACTTCTTTTAGCTTCTTTCGAAGATTTAAATAATGTTCACGGCCCTTATTACACGCATTAGATCTGAACAAATCATCCATGATATCCAAAATAATAGGATGGTATACCATTACCAGTTGGTGAAGTAGAACTTTGAGCATAAGTTTAATATTGTCTCTTTTTATGGTATAACATTTTCAGCTCAGAATTGAGCCAAGCTAATTCCGCAGTCCTTTAAACAAGGTTCGCCAACTTAATATTATTGTTAATTTTGACGTTAATGTAATTAGGTTTTTTTGTATCTACCTAGTCTACAATTCTGAAGATGATGTTACTGTCTAAATATATTAACTACTAACTACTACATATTAACTTTTCTTGTGAACTAATCAAGCGTTTTAACTTTTTATATTTATTATACCCTTTTTGTTTTATAATTGTTTAAGAGAATAAAAGCAAATGTGGTGATAAGAATGCAAAAAATCAAACATCGGATTGTGATTAGATATTTGTGTTTGAAAGAGCAATACGGCTATACCATTTTTGTCAGCGTAAAATTCTGGGTATTTGAACATCATTGACGAGTAGCGTTATCTTCACGTCTAAGTCGGATACTTATTAGACAACCTACGTACGATTATAAGTCGCTATAGGAAACAAATCTGTAAATATAAACGTAACTAGTTGACGAAGCAATATTTATCACGCTGTTTTGTTTATATTTGTAAATCTGCAGTAAAAAACTCATGAGAATCTGCGCTTATTAACGTTGTGAATGTTACTTTTTATCATTTTATATTACCTGGTGATATGATTTTTCCGATACCGGAAAGAGTACAAGTTGATTATGTTGCGGCTGTATACTTTTAACACACACTGTCGGCTGCCTATTATCATCCTGGCCAAACAGCTGCAAAGCGCCTCCCCAATCGCCACTCCAGCCTTCACTTCCAGTTAGATAATAAACATACGCGATCGCTCGATCTTCGCGCTGATCATCATGCACTAACAAAAAATCAGTGTCACTGTAAAAGCTGCACGTCGCTGAAACGTGTGTAAACTCAAGTCCAGTTAATTTAGTTACCCATTCTTTCAAATCGGTCTTTATAAATTCGTACACCATATTGATGTGATGATGCCGAGTAAGTTCTTTCAGGTCGTTAGATTGGAAGAATTCGTACAGATCCATGTGCCGTATGTTCCAATCTACCTCGTAAAACTCCTCACGCGATTTATCTAAAATTGCATTGTTGCTTATTAAATCTTTTAATACAAGCACTCGCCAAGGGTTTTGTATAATCTCATAGTGCTCCGCTTCGAAATCCTCCTTATCCTCAAATTGAGCTTTGATTTTTGCAAATGTAATATCATTTGTAAGATGCGTGTTCATTTCAAGGGAATACTTTTGTTTTTTGGGCAAGTTTTCATCCTTTTCAGCGCTGACTGCATTTCCCGGCAATTTGTGTACTATAATTTGACTATTATATTTCATTACCCTACTTCAATGAATTCAATTCTTACATCCTTGTATCAATTTCGTTTGTGGTTTTATATTGGAAACCATGCAATCGTCATCCCAGCGATCACATTCAACTTCCGGCTCACTTTCCGACTGTTCATCGTCTTCAAAGATAATGTCATCATCGGAATCGTCAGAATCCTGCCGAAAATTGATATCATCGGAATCATCATCGTCGTTCGATGAAATCTTTACTCTATCAACACCTGAAGTTCCTGCATGAATATTACATAATTACATCGACTTAGCAATATATATTTATTATTGCTTACCTGCGTTACTGTTACTATTATCATCTGAAATTTCAATTACTTCATTTGGGTTAAATTTACTCATGCTTAAGCTTGAAAAATTATTTTGAGGTTAAAATTAAACAAATATGATAAAGGAATCCCTATTGTCCGAACTTAAAATAAATTTAAACGCTAATTTTAATTTATAATTAATATAACATTTAAAATGCTAGTTTCTGAATAATAAATATTACGTAACAATCATAGTTATTGTATTTAATTATTGTACTATTACAATAAATGATTGAAATCATGTTAAACCGCAGTATATTTTAGGCTTAATAAAACTAATTTTATGTACAGTTGGTTGCCGTCATTTATCTTGTTTATATAATTATAAAAATTGTTTAAAATATTTAAATAAATAAAATATTATAGTTAATATGCATGCAATTTGATTAAATCATCATATATTTGTAAGTAAAATCAATTAAAAGGTTTGCTTTGTGATATAGGCAACTTATGTAACACGACGACAGCGCAAAAATATGATTTGGCATACATTCATACCAAAAACATATTTAAATTACGCAATCGATTACATAACATTATAAAATAAACAAAATGGAAATTGGCGACTAATTGAGCATCGATTATCATCAAATGTATGCATCTAGCAAAAATTTTTTTCCAGAAAATTGCTGTTCGAGAATAAAAGTGGAGATTGGTGGCGAATGGCAACGTCGCATGTCATAAATATGGCTTCTCGCAGACATTCGAGATGCTCTTCAAAACTGTTAGAATAATAGACGAGAAAATCGCTGAATTAACGAACGATTAATAATTGATTTGTGATGGAATAAAGTGCCAACGATCGAGTTAAGTGTTGTTAAGTGAAATACACAATCAAAATTTAGTGCTGTTATTAATAATAGAATAAATTGTTGATAAATACCGATATATACATATACATATATGATATATATAACATATACACTCACACATACATTGAAATAATACAATACGCAAAAAGCAACAATTTGTACGTTATTTTTTATGTTTCATGTATGTAAATGTTGATTGGCTAGGAGTTAAAGGTAAGCATAATTTGTTTTAATCTTTATCGTAATCTTAGGTCGTCCTGTTTTGACGTTAAGATTCCTTAATGGTGCGATGATCTATATTTATAATGATATGTTTATAATTAGGTTAGAAGACATTTTGGGGTTGATCCACACAATATTCATTAAATACCAGTGGAACCGAATCAAATTAGCAAATCTAATTATCTATGAAGCGTATGCAATTGATAATAACCCACGTGCAGTAACCATGGCAATGAATAAACAATAATTTAACAGAAATTTGACGTCTTTGCGTATAAAAATATTTGCGAAATGATTCAATCATTTGTGCATTGCATGTTTACTCAAACGCGCTAAATGTTGTATATTCGTGGGCTGGGTGGTTTGACGAGCGAATTTTCTGCAAGGTGGGCTCACTTTCCAGAAGTTTTGATAAGGAAACGTTTATGGTGATGTCCATGAGACACACCCACGCTTTTCTTTTCCACCGACTGTTGATTCGAACGAACGAGGAGAGAAAAAAACGCATGTAGGCTGTCCATCGCTGCTTGCTGACATTTCCATCGTCTGTGCACACGGAGACAGGTGTCGCAATAAAATAATAGTAATAAGCAGCAATCGCTTTCCTGTAAAATTCTTTCAAATTGTGTAAAAGTCCGAATTTATTTTTAGCGTGTGGGTCGTAGGCGTCGACCATATTGAATGGTGTGGCCAAATTGTTGGAAATGCAAATGACTTTTGTTTTGCATCGTACATACAATTTTTTTTTATTCGCTCGAAACGCTAATACGAATCTAGAAATTCTTTCTGGCTCTTCGCGTCGGGCGCGCATTGATGAACTTCGATGTCAGTACCATATGCTTCTTAAAATAGCCGGGCGCTTGTCTTTCAATCTATCACTTGCTATTTCTGACTCATTTTATATATGAGCACATCCTCGTAATTTGTACGCGCGTAAAACCAAAAAAACGCGACGATTTGAGCCAAAAAGTACGTGGATCGTAATTGTTTGCCGCTGTGTTCGTCGTACGCGAGACGACGCGCGCGTAATCTAATATGTGCGATCGAAACGCTAATGGCCATGACGAATTTAGTTATTTTAGAAATTTTGCTTTCGCTTCCACGTAATTTTCAGGAAAATCGCTTTGATTGCGCTCAATTTGCCATGAAAATTAATATATGCTGTCGATCCTCATAATTGAATTACACTTTTCACCGCACGTTTTCAACCTCTAACACATGAAAATTCACAAATGAAACTTTAAATGCAAGACGATAATATATTGGAATTTTTATATAATTATTTACACTCAAAGTTTTGTCTTCTTTAATCTTAAACAATAGTTTAATGTTTCTTTAACCATTTAACGCGCAAAGGAAATTTGCAAACTGTCTTTTCGCGACTTAATTCTAACAATGTTGGTTTTATTTTACAACATCAAACACAATAAGATAAATTGAGCTATCTGAGAAATGATATACGATCTTCAAAAAACACCTGAAAATTATTTGGACGTCTTTTCGCAAATAAAAACACGCATTAAGTGGTTAAATTGATTTCATTAATTCAATTCAAATATTCTCTGAATCTTCCAAAGCTTTAAAAATTACAATAGATAGTAGTATTAATTTTGAGATTCCTTGACTGACAAGTCGATAAATATTGTCCAATTATA
>JARJDW010015611.1:0-24654 GCA_030264715.1 Adinopsis sp. GC000173 | reverse complement strand
GCATATGGATGTGCAAGTAGTTATGCAAGTTGTAACTTTGCCGATTAAATGCAATTTGTACCGTTTTTCGCTGGATCAGAAAAATGTTAATTTATACATTTATAGGACAACATATTAAGTAGTTCCACTCGAGTTTTGCTTGTCTTTACGTCGCAATGTAAATTATATAGGAAAAATAGGATTGGATTGTGTCCTTATTATTAAAAATATGTAAAGTTAAATAACATACGCAGACTTTTTTAGAAAAAGGCAAGATAAATTGCATATATAAATCGGCATTTTTTACTAGCCAATTATGGTGCTATGAAACCCATTTTATTAAAAAAAAACACTGCAACAGTCTGTGTATATTATTTTAGTTTATTTTGTTTGTTGAATGAAGTAAATATTTTTTATAATAAGTAGTAAAATGTGTCAAAACGAACGCTACTTATTCCCATATGATTAACATTGAGAAATTCGAGTGGAACAGCTTTGAATGATTCCTAATTCATCGTATTTTCACAATGTTTAGTATCGTGATGAAATTTGCTATTAACAAAGAATATTTAAAGTAACAAAAAAATAACGATTATTTGCGTGCAAATAATCATAATAATAAAATAATTGTATATCGTTCACGTGTACCATATTTTCAATTCATCAACCGAATTATTACTTACACAAAAATTGGCTCTCTATGTGGATGTGGATATCGCGTTTGTATAGATATCATCGAAAATGGCATTAACATACTTAACTCACAAATTATCCTACTTTATTACAAATGTGCGAGTAATTTGAGGAAATCTACATGAGACAGTTATGTAAATTGCAGATTCGCTGACTAAAGAGGCGCGGATGGATTTTAGCGCGCATTTCTATTAATAGTGTAATTAAGGTTATAAAAATAAAGAAATAAATAAATAAATAAATACCTGAGTTGATGATATCCTAATAAATGCTAGGATGGCGACCGCAAGGGTCGCCTTCAGTCGTATCAGCATTGCCCTGCAACAAACAAACGAAATCAATTAGCATGGAATTAATCATGCATTATTATTATTGGCGCAATCAATGTTGTGGACGTGAAGAAATTCGCTGCATTATTAATCAACACCATCGCCATTCGAATATGAAAATTAAGCAAACGCTGTGGCGAATCGTTCATATTTTTTCATAATGATGCAACAATGTTATTTTTAAATCAACATCATCATCACCATGTTTTATTTCCGCGCTTGACTTCCCAACTAATTCAAACATTTCGATTTTTCTAATATATTGGAATTAATTAATAATGCGAGTGATTGAGGAAGTTTGAACCTATTATGCAAGTGTGTGTCTGTCTCGCGATTTTATATCACTTACAGGAAATTAATAATTGCTAGATTTATACATGTATAATATATATAGCTAATATTAAATTCTATTTTCTATATATACTGCTTGCGATTTAATTAAAAACGAGCGTATTAATTATTTTCTAACAGCAAACGCTGCCACTATGCTTCGATACTTTTGTATAACATGTTAAATTGTATAAATTATCTATTACATGGAATTAAATAATATATAATAATATATTTCATAGGTAATAGATATGGAAAATAGAAAAAAAATGCAAGCGCTTCGCAAAGAAAGTTAATGTGGACCTTGAATCTTAAAGTTTAGCTACCAGTTAGTTAATCAAATGTCGTAAAATTAAATTAATAATATTATTATTAAATGTTGTTTATCAAGTAAAAATCTCACAGCACTTTAATATTAAAAATTACTTTACGTAACAGTTTAGCGATTGCGCAATGTAAATTGCGCTAGCAATTAAATAATTCTATGTGTATGCATGTAGATAAATTCATATATACTATAGAGTAGGTATCTCGACTACATTTAGCATTGAGGTTTGTTGTCTATCGCAACGTTGAAATTTTAAGCTATAATTAGTAAAACGCTGACAAATATAGTAATTTATAATTTATTTTTCTACACGTGAAAAGGTTTACTTTCTTTTAAATAGAAAAAAATGTTCTTTTTTTAGAAAATAACAAATAAAAGTTAATTTTAGGAATTTCAGAATTTTAATTAGTGGAACATTTACTGCTAAACGTTTATAATGTTGTGCTATTATTAAATTCCTTTGGAAATGTACTAATGACTACAAAAGGCAAAATAAAATATTTCAGTCTTAGGTGTATTATATGATGTATTTTTTATATTACTATTTGCTAGAGCTTCAGGGAGGGGATAATACCAGTGGCTTGGAATTTTCGACCCTCTAAAAAAACATATAAGCGGCCTAACAAAATAAGATACCTACAAACGGAATGATAAAAAGTTACATAAGTACATACTATCCAACATTTCTCAAAAATAAGAATTTCTAGGAATTGGAATTTTTTGAGACCCGCGCTTACCTGAATTTAGATTATTATTATTCTTTATGGCATGGATTAGTTTCAAATAACAAAATTTTTAATGAAGTTTATAACGTTAGTTGTACTCACGTTTTGAACCATGAATTGTTATTAATAGATATTTCATAATTTTCTTTTTAATAAATAGGAAAATTTGTTTTCATTCAAAATTCATGAAGGATAGTAAAGTGTAATAATTTAATATTAAAGCACATGAGAAATTTACATACGTCAAGGGAGTGAACATTCTGTCTTATAACAATACTTTCATCAACATTTTCTGCTTCCTGAATTCCAAGAAGAAGTTAAACTTAGTTAGGGAGAGGGTCTAGTTGAAATTAAAATGCAGCAATGATAGAAATATGGCTTACATACATAAACAAAGAAATTAAGTAAAATAAGGGATATTTATATTTCTTTTTATGTATACAAAAAATGTTGTCTTTCTAAAAACCGATCATCATGCTCTATTCATTTAAAATTGCTGTAGTGCCCTATATACGTTGTATTTTAACCGCTAGTTGTGATATTTATTATATTTGACAGTTGTGGAACAAATGCAGTGTAAAATTTCATACTACTATTAGGTAATACTGATTATATTACACTAATGTCACCGAACTTATCTTAAATCCTGACATTTGATATAATCACTTGGTGAGCCGTGTTATTGATAAATGTAGGTAATTAAGGAATGATCATATAGTATATTTTATTTTATATTTTTTCCTTGTCGACCTCTCTCACCTTATCCAGTGATCATCAGGCCAGAAATCTTATTTACTTCTAATAAATAAAAAAATATTTAAATCTTTTCGACTATAAACTTGACTTCTTTGCATTTTGTAACTAAATGTTGAATCTTTTAATGTAGGTAAATAAATTTCTGTCCATCTAAACAGCGTATAAATTAGCATTACTTAACAATACTGCTTGTTGATAATAATAACTGTTGCTACAGCTGACATTTGAGAAAGCGTCATGGTAAAAATGAGTATTACACTAAGATAAACTAAATAACATTTAACGGCAAAAATATTAATAGATGCATGATTAAATTTTAATTATTTCATACGTATGTGCTATATAATTTAACACTAACGTCCTTATCCATAATGCGAAATTTTCATGATTGCAATTAAAAACAATTACATGCGTAATTAAGTAATTTTAAACGATCATATAATAAAATCGTATTTATTTAACAGTGTGCGCGTGTTGTAGGCTGGCTTCCCTGCAATGTCAGCATTGAAATTCGCAGCGGCGTTTCGTCGAAAGGTGCGCTCAACCACCTCGATTCTCGAAAGCGATTCAATGCTAATTTGCGCTTAATATTATTATAACAAATAAAAATCCACATCGTATAGTAATGCAATCTAATGCATTCGAGATGATGATGAAATTGTGCGCGTCGATTGTAAACTATATCATGCATAATTGCTCAAAAAATGTGGTAAATAAGTATACACAATACAACAATATCTTGCACTATTCTATGAAATATCAAATTAATATGATTACGCAATTTCATACAATAAAGATTTTGCGGTAAAGAGTATAGTAAGATTATTACAACATTTTACGGATAATAAACGTTTGTTTTGTTTGAATTATATTAAATTATATAATTTGGCAATAAATGATTTGGACGAGCAATAAAAATTTAGACTAAGTAGCTATGACTTGGAACAACACAACATTACAATCTAACTGTTAAAAAATCCACATAAATAACAATAGACAATTTATTGCATTTTGCAAACAATAAATGCATTACAGTTATTAAAAATATATATGGTACTCCTATATCATATTTGTTTGAAATTATATGAATCACAAGTCGTGCCCAAACGGCAAAATCAACGTTAAAAACGCTCAAACAATTAATCTATAATATAATTCTTGTTTGTATTAATTATAGCTTTTGTAATTAAAATCATTAAAACAGTAAATCTAACAGGTGATGTTTTAATATAACAAAGAATGTAAAATTGCTATAATTAGCAAATAGAACACTTTAATAAATCAATACATTTTATATGTTATTGAAAAAAAAAACGTACTTGACTAAATCGTTAAACAACAGCATGAGTGCATTTTGCAATGTAATAATAATAATAATACGACTAATAATTCAATTGAAATAAAAAAAAGTTTATAATTTGTTCCATTTTCTGTACATATGAAACTGTACACACACACATCATACAAGCTAATTGCTGAATTGAAATTCCCTTGGGTGAAATTCGTATTTAAGACAATTTGATTAAAACAACCGTAATAACTGCGTGAATGTTATTTAATACACACACAATAAGATAAAATATAAAAAAATATGGTACGAAGGCAACGCGCGCTCAGAGATAGCAATTAATTAAGATTTAATATCTGCAATAATGCAGCAGCGAAATTTTAAGCACATTCGTTTTGGGTGAGTGCACATTTTAGAAATTTTATCATTTTTGGTCAAAAGTTTGTCTGCTGTTTCGTTTTATTCATTGGTTACCAAACTGTGAGGGTGTCCACAGTTAAGTGACAAGGCATAAATGATAAAGATTTTAGATAATTTGATTAAAATAGCAGTAGTAACTGCGTGAATGTTATTTAATACACACATAATAAGATAAAAAATATAAAAAATATGGTATGAACGCCAAACGCTTAGAGATAGCAACTAATTAAGATTATTGTAAATATCTGCAATAATGCAGCAGCGATATTTTAAGCACATTTTAAAATTTTTTATAATTTTATAATTATAAATTTTATAATTTTTGATCAAGAGTTCGCCCGCTGTTTCGTTTTATTCATTAGTTACCAAACTGTGAGAGTGTCCACAGTTAAGTGACAGGCATTGAGCATAAATGTTAAAGATTTAAGACAATTTGGTAAAAACAACCGTAATAACTGCGTGAATGTTATTTAATACACACACACAATAAGATAAAAAATATATTAAAAAAATTATAGTATGAAGGCAACGCGCGCTCAGAGATAGCAACTAATTAAGATTATTGTAAATATCTGCAATAATGCAGCAGCGATATTTTAAGCACATTTGCTTTGGGTGAGTGCACATCTATTCGGTCATAGTCTAGTAGTCAGGAGATAGTTGACGTGTTGTTGGATGTTATAATGTAACACACACACACACACATATATACACACTCTCGAACCGGATAGGAATTAAATAAGCCCTCATTCGCGACAGAGCAATGATATATGTGTTAAGCTGGCAAACAACACACTTGCTCTAATTAATAATGCTTGCTTGCTTGCTTGATGCCATTTTTCGTTTCGAATGTGCAGTTAAAATGTAAATCGTTCGCTTAAAGAGTTCGTTTAACTCATCGTTACGTACAATTTGTGCTCGCAGCACACAATGTGCATTATTAATGATTGTTAATTGTTGGATGGTGATTGCATGAACGATTTCCGCAATGAAATGAAATCGAAAAAAAAAAGCGCGCGCGCGCTCGCGCTCGAATTACTGTTATGTCATTTATGCATCAAGATGTAATCCCCGGCATCTCGTGTGAGATTTCGTACACAATCCGGCACGAAAACTACTATGTACTAAAATAATTGAATTTCTGGCTGAATCTCGCGCATAGACAATAAATAAATTCAAGGAAAGTTTTTTCCTTCGCGCGTTATTATTCAATGCTGTTTCACACGACAACGACAACAAAAAAATTATCCTGGGTAGGCGCATCGAACGAAAAGGTCATTGCATAATTGTATAAATTAATATACCCGCGATGCTTCTCCAAGTAAGTCCATATATCCAACTGAATATTATTAATTATTTATCAGCCACGGCGGCGCAGAAATCAAGTTTCTCGCCTAGCCGAGCATAGTAGATAAAGCGTATACACAAGCGTTTCAACAAGTAGGTCATTTGTTGAGCCGTTGTGTAAGAGAATATAAAATAGCTGGCTGATCGAGTAGCCCTACCTCTCTATTATATATCTACACATTTTATTAATTAGAAATTCATATTTGCGCTGCGCTTTGTTTAATTTCAGCGCATATATAGATTCGAGATCGACAATTGTTGAGTGTCAGTGGGTCGTAATAAATCCGGATCGACTCTCTCATGCAAGTGGACACTTCCATAAACAGCATTTTTTGCTGCAACTACAGCGTGTTGCAAATAAAAAAAACAACAGCAGCTTCAAAAGTTTTCAAAGTATTACAATGTTTAACATAATCGTCACTTAAAACACGTTTTAATATTAATCTTTTTATAATAAATTGCCAAATGAATTAAGTTTAAATAACTGTGATTCAACGTGAATGGCTAATATTGTTATTTCAATTTCTTTTACATTTATTTATTTATCTTACGAAATACTTCTAGGTATGTAAATTTTTTACTTAATGTTCAATTATTTAATCATTACGATGGATTTAAATATATTTTTAGGCTTGAATTGGCAAATTAATTAAATATTATTGCATCTCTTCCACAATAATGCATTTGAATAAACAATAATGCTTGAAGGTTCATTCGATTCTGCAAGAAAACCTTCAAAAAATCGTGCAAAGGAGTAGAGTTTGGCTGCCACCATTATATTTTTACACAATATGATAATCGATTCGATTTGCATTGGAGAGAGAGAATGAAAAAAACACCACTCACTCAATCAAAAATCGAATGCAAATTAGCGCGGCGCATTTCGTTGTAATCACTAATTAGCACAATAAATAACAGCTTACTGTATATTGCCAACTAAAACAAGCACAAATCGAATGGAAACTTATGGAATCGTGATGCGAGAAAACAAAAAATAAAAAAACATGGATAGAAAACCAGTATCCGACAGCGCTTTACATAATTTAGAAAATCAGTTTTCCATTTTATTGCAAAGCTTGTTTTCTCTAGTGTGTTGCAAGAAATCAAATAATATGATTAAAATCAACTATATTATTTATAAGTTAGTAGTAAATTTATTTTTTTTGTTGCAGTATGTAGCTAGTATTTTCGGTAATTTGCCATGATAATATAAACATAAACATATTAGAAATTTTATAGTTTTTCGTCAAAATTACGCCCGTTGTTTCGTGTAATTCATTGGTTTTCTACCAGTAAGGGTGCCTACAGTGAAGCGACAAGCATCAAGCATAAGTGTTGGAAATGTGCTCAAGATTAAGCCACCTTAAGAAAGCCCATATTATAATAGTATTAGTCGCACCTCAAGTTTATTGCGCCAACTTAAAACTGAGGACTTCTCTAACTACCCCTACTGTCTACCAAAACTTCAATGCTCGATGCTTGTCGCTTGACAATGTGGGCACCCTAAGGAGCGCCTCATTAGAGGAGTATTTACACGTTTACAGCAAGGGAAGACGTAACTGTATAAGAAAAATATTATAAATTATGAAATTTATGTTTAATCTCAGTGAACAAGCTTTTTAAAAATTAGGAATTCTGTTCGATTTTCGCAAATCTCGATGGCATTTTAAGAAATTCTGTACTTTATGCGACATACAATATTTTAAAATGTAATGTGATATATATTAAGGTGGTCTCAAACAAAAGACGAGTAACTACATAAAAAAATATTATAAGTTATGGTGCAATAGAAAATCGGTGCAAATATTAATTTTTTGTTTAATTTCATTCAACAAGCATTTTTAAAACTTTTGAAATTTGTTCGATTTTCGTAAATTTCTACGGCATATTCAGAAATTCTGTATGTACACAAAATTTTTAAATTTGATTGTGATATATGTATCAAAAGAAACTTGGAAACCATTGGTTTAATTCCTTTAATATTTGTGCAATTTGGTTTCACGTGTTCGTTCTTTGGCAGACTACCGGTTATTTTTTAATACATTACCACAGAAAGAGAGACAAATACTAAAATTCGCAAATAATTCTATATTTGCGCATGATTGAGTATTGAATAAACAAGAATTATCTTTGATTACAAGCAGATTTCTGGGCTAAATGTTGGAGGTCACAAATTTTCGGTGCTATATAATTAATTACATAATCTGATAGAAACGACTTTAGCATTGCAAATTCTACTTTAATTGCGGCGCGGGTAATTACTTATTATTATGATAATAGTACAAGCACGGATGATTTAAATGAGACCGAATGCTAAAAATTCATTCAAAAAGCATTAAAACCATCTTGGTATAGTTACGGTCAATGACTCAACACAGGCAACGGTAATAATAAAAATATATATAGAAAAAAATTACGACGCGAATGGCATATTAAATAGCGAAACGTTTATGGCGCGCGCGTTGTTTTATACGTGCGCGCTGCTGCAAAAGGGCCGGAAAAGTGACGCATCATCGCGCCGGGACGAATAAAGCGCATTCGCCGATCGGCGATTTACAAAAAAACGACGTAAATTCATGTTTTCGGTTGTAGGACGAACAACGGTTGTTCAGTCACGCTGCTTTCTTCAATTTATTTTTACTAAATAAAAAAAGACGCAGCTTGTATTTTATGTATAAATAAGAAAAGTAATTACAAAAGCATCCTGCACTAGTTTTCAAATGCATCTACTAAGTGCTGACGCATGTCGCAAAAACTTGAACAATTAAAGTCTAACTCAGGCCGAGGAATGTGGTCGTTTCAGGTGAATATGCAGTGGTCAAAGTATTTTTCGGTTGCGTTGCACCTGTATATGCTTATCACTTTCCATGCGATTTTATCTTGGAATCAATCGGTTGGCAAACGAATCCCCACGCCTAAGTTTCACCCAACAGGTATTTCACTAATTCACATTTAATTTAATGCGCCTATTTTTACGAAAATAAAAAAATGCGCCGTAAGGTGTGGATTGATAATTAAAATAGCCGTGTCATAAATAACGCATTAAAGTTGCGCCTCGAAAGTGTGATTTGGCCAATTGCGTCTATTTTTAAATCGGTATTAGCTTAATTCGTCGACACCTCAAATACCTCTGCTGTTGGGCAATTAGCGCGAGCCGCGCTGGTAAAGTATGCATGCAGCGCACCGGTGAAACGGGGCAGGAAAAATGCGTACAGGAAATTTGCAATTGCAAATGAATTGCAACTTATAATTCACTTTATGGAATGCTGTCCCATGTACTTGTCTTAAGCAGCCCACGTGAAAGATTGGAATGTCAGTTTATTGGTTAATATGCAGGTCAGTATGATTTAAAAAATCCACTTTGCGTTGCTACCACAATGAGCGCGCTTAATTAAATTCCACCAAACAACTGAATTCCCTTCTCTCATAATAATTAAATAATTTGATTGAATTACTAGATTAAGACAATTTCTAATTAATCTCTAACAAGGCTTTTTGCTACTATAATGGATCTCTAGATCTATTTCAAATTATGTTGTTTTTTTAATTCTCCTTGCAGGCTGTTGTGAATACCACACAAGAAATGTATATTATTAATCTTCGTTGCTGAAAAATATATAGTTTCACTCTTCAACAACATAAAAAAGGTTTAGCTTTGCAATTTCTAATTATCCTTCATGTAACTCAGCAACTTTTCTTTCTATTAATTAATAAATTATTGTAATAACATTAATAATTACGATAATATATTGTTAATATTTAATTAATATTAAACGGCTTATAAAACTATGTATATTTAAATTAGCAGTTTTGATTCATATTAATTTCTTAGAAAATTTAATTTCACTGCCTAATTGCACAGATACGTACAAAATTTAAAATTCTCTATAAGGCGTTGACTTTTACAATTATAAATTATAATAAACTAATTAAATTCATTATATTAAGTTTAAATTATTTGGTAAAATAAACAAATGATAATTAATTTTCTAGTAACTGCATGTTTTTGTAAAAATAAAAATGAATTAATACATTGATACAAAATGTTCGTAAAGATTTGACTTACAATCTTTGTTTACGTTATTAAATGTGTAATATAACAACAAAATTACAGCAAAAATTACGTTAAGTTTCAATTATTTGATTAAAAACTGCAAATGATACAAAGATACGACACGTGTTATAAATTTTCTTGTATCTATATGTTATAATCTTTGTTTATTTTATTAAATGTGTAATGTAACACTAAAAATACAGTAATAATAACGTTAAGTTTGAATTAGTTGGTTAAAACTGCAAATAATATTAAATTTTCTAGTACCTATTACATGTTACTGTTCCATTTAAAAATAAAAAAAATTGATGCATAAAATTGTTTATATACTTTTGAAATTCTTTGCAAAGATTTGATTTTTACTATCTTTGTTTATTTGGTGAAATGTGCAACTTAACATCAAAAATTGCAGTAATAACTATGTTATATTAAAATATTTGCTTAAAAACTGCAAAAAACATTATTTTTTCTTGTATTTACATGTTATTGTTCTTTGTAAAATTAATAAATTGATGCTGAAAGTGGTGACAAAATTTAAAACTCTATAAGGATTTGACTTTTACAAATTTTGTTTTTTTATCTTAATAAATGTGTAACTTAATGTCAAAACTTACAGTAATAATTACGTTAAATTCAAATTATTTGGTTAAAAACCGCAAATAACATTAAAATTTCCACTACCTAGATGTTATTGCTCTTTTTAAAACCAAAAATTATATTTAATAAATTGTTGCGGGATGTATGTGTGTATACGTGATAATTAACTTTGTATATATGTATTTAATTTTTGAGATGAAGTAAAAGTTTAATGACACGTTTTCTAATCTTCTTGCCAAATAATTTATTAAAAAGCATTAGGTATATCTATTATACAATATGATAATAATATGCGATGTGAAAAAGGTAATATTTAATGTATAGTTTAGCATCCTAGTTCTTTTTTTTTATGCGATTAGCATTAAATCAAATATTAACAAAACAGGTGTTAAGTTATGAATTTTTATCGTCGAAATTCCAAGCAAATTATATTGTGTAATAAATTATAAATTAAATAAATGAATTATGACCTATTGTATTTAAAAGTTTTTTATTTATCTAGCAATTTCTATTATTCTTTATAAGTACAATTACATATCTACGTCTTTAAAGTGAAGTAAAATGGATGAATTCATATATTATATCATTTATGGATCAGGAAGTGTCATTAAAATTTATGCTTGCATCGATAAAAATCGTTTAAGAGACAGTTTTCACTAAAAGCATTATTTATGATGCTTGAATAAATGCGCAAACCAGGAATACCTAGCGTTTTTTTCTTTTAAATTATAATTTCGAAAGATAATTAAGAAACATATCGTACTATGTGAATCTTAAATAATTTTCACATGGAGATTTATGTAAGCGTCTGAGAATTGGAAATCGTATAATTAAAATAATAAAAATATATTATAAATCTAATTATAGCACAACAAATATTAGGCAACATTTTGTCTTATAATTTTTTTGGCAATTAATAATTAGATAGTTTTCTAATTAGCATAATTAAGATTCCACACACACGTTAATTTATTTTTTTATCTGATAATCAATTTTCATGTTTTATGAAGTAAAAGTGGTTATTAAAGCATGCACTAATTGTATCATTAATAAAGCTTTATTAGATAAATATGTGGTTAGAAAATTTTCGATAATTTAGAAGTGATGACCTATAAATTTTGATTCCTTTAATAAGCACTTTGAATATTATAGAAATTCGCTATGAGGTGCGAATTACGAATTAAACCTGTTTCTATAATCTAATATCTTTTCAAAAACCAAAATGGGGTTTGTCCAACTCGAGATGAAACACACGCGCTGTATCTTTCTAAGAAATTCTTCTTCAACAGCAACAACAACACACACATTAAACATTAAAAACTTACTTATTTAAAATGTGATCTCGCTAATGTTTAGAGTTGCTATCATATACGTTAGAAATAAACCCAAATTGATGAGTTTCTTCTAAAGTCAATGTAAGAATTTTAGAAAACACATAAAAGAAATAAAGCACATTCACTCACGACTAAAAACTAACGGCCGTTCATAAGCTTGGGTAACTCTGAACTGAAAACTCAGGTGGAATCTTACTGTCCAAGACAGGTAAGTGGGAGAAACAAGTTTTGTCTATTTATAAGCAGGTAAAGTCATTGATACTTCTACTTACTACACGTAAGTTTAGTCACCAAATAAAACTAAGCAAACATTTACTATCACCAGTAACTACTGAATTTAATTAAAATATTTAGAAATTGGATTTGCTTTTAATCGGCATGTAGATGAATGCATGTCGAATGAACATACCACGATAATGCAAATACATATCTAGCAATCAAAGAACCTTGAACTTAAAGAGAAAAGATGTGTGTACGTTCTCAAGCGAATAAGTCTACTCAAATTATATATACTTACCTATGTATACCATAAGTCGCATCTTCACAACGACATCTCATGCATAACAATCGGAAAGAGAAACATCGTCTGGAAATTTTGTTATTTTATTGCAGCGCTTCCTCGCTGGCTTTCAAAAACCATTAGAGGTGTGATAAGACGAACGTCCAATACGCACGCCATACACACACTTAAAACAAATTCGAAGATAATTGCTGTAATTTCAAGAATTTTCTAATAGATAACTTGTTTGAAAAAAACATTCTATTGATATGATTAATTGATAGCGCTTAATTTTTGGTGATTCTCATCCGGTGTTTATAGTGGTCTGTGCGGATCACGCAGCAACATTCCAAAGAACGGTTTCTCAGGTCGATGGCCGCCCAATACCCCTCGTCTACTTGTAATACTGACTAAATCAGTGTGTAAATAAGGCACGATAATAAAATGTTAATCGAGATTCGTCAGTTCAGCACCTGTAAGCCCGTAAATGTAGGCAAACGTGACCTACGAAACACACTGGCCATAATAATTTCGTAATGCAAAAAGGGACAAAAACACTTTATAACGGCTCATAAACAAAATGTAATTCAATTGCAAAAATTTGCAGGTGTTTCTAATAATACAAAAATACTGGTATATAATTATTGCGCGTTGCATTTTTGACGACGGAATTAAATCCCCTGCTTTTTCATCCAGACACGTATATCATCTTAAATACATAAAAGGTTTCTCCTCTGACAAAACCATGAACTACCAGGAATTATAAAGGTAAGGTACCGCCCTTTAAAAGCACAGTGTTTAGTCGGTTATATCTCTTAACAAAAAAAAAAACTATAAATTGAATTCTAATGTTTTACAAAAAAAATCCAAACCTTTATCTTATTGTGTTTAGAAAAACAACTTGCACTAAAATGTTGCAATAAAATGGAATTGTATTATTCTACATGAATCTATCGCATTGGAGGAATAATTTATAGCAATCTGGATCATTTTCATATTTTATAGGCTCGATATCATATCGAATTGATAAATCAAATTGGTTGCTTGAATTACTATGAAACCTGATTGTTTCAAAAGGCTTTATGCTTGGAATCGACACTGTTTCATTTGCGGTTTTCACTATCTTCACATTCAAACCGTAATATCCAATTTCTTTGCAGATATTCTCCAGCTCTGTTATTGTATACTTTTGTGCAAAACAGCCGGAATGCCATATTCCATTTGTGTTTCTCACAACTTCGCTATCGTTCATTCTAGAATAAAATATTAAGCGTTTTAATTTCGTTTTCTAGCTTACGTAAATACCTATCAACCGCTATACACGTTGATTCGTCCTCGTTGTCCGGACAGTCTTGTTGCCCATCGCAAACCACATCATTCGCAACGCATTTTTTACTGCTACAATTTGATGAAATTAAATTAATAGAAGTGACGTCACATTATATGTTATAGATAGACCGTACTGTGTGCAAAAATATTTAGTTTCGCTGCATTTGCATACGTCAGGATTTTCATCGCTCTTATCCATACAGTTTGTGATTCCATCGCATATTTTTGCCGGATTCGTCATATTCAAATAAGCATGGCAATTACAAGTGTCTGGCTCGTCGGAGAGATCGCCACAATCATTGACGCGATCGCAAAACTTGTATTTCTTTATGCACTTGCCATTCGCGCACCGCATCTCGTCGAAGGCGCAAACTAAAAGTTGTACGAGAGGTAAGCGTTGCAGTAAACTAGCAGGCTTGTTGGTTAACGACTTACCGCAACTCCCAAATAGATGGCAGTTCGTTTTAAATGCGGCGCACATATTTGAATCTTCATCCGCTGCGTCTCGGCAATCAACAATTCCATTACACTTTTTATCCAAATCGATGCAATTTCCCAGCTTGCATCTGAACCCATTGCACGAATAGTTTTCAAACACAAAACCGCTTTTCTCTGCAATTACATTAAAATTGGTGCATGTTTTATACGTTACAATATTGAATGAATTCGTCATTTACGTTTAGCTTCTGCGATTTTCGATGTGAGGAACGACAGGCTCTGATAGCGTTGCGTACGCTTAAATCCGCATTCACCTTTTGGTTCGTGAAAAACAGTAGCTGGATAAAAACCGTTTCCTGCATCACAGACTATGCATCCGCTCCACGCTTCCGTCTCATTCGAAACCTGTTGACATTAGCACACAATACAAGATAAATTTCGTATATTTAGCGAATGAACGCACTTTACATTCCATTGGCGGATTGCTCAAGCGCTTGAAACATCTGAAACCGGTCGTGCAATTTTGGATGGGTTGCAGCACCACCGACTTGAAGCTTTCGCCGCTATTCATTCCAATCGCCACGCAAACCTCGCGACTTCGTGCCTTATTTAACGCGTTGCCGAGTAGCCGTTGATTGATCGGACGTACGTAACGCGTCACCGCAATTCGTTCCTTCAACCGCAACAGTATGGCGTTGCTCGTTCCAATTTGCAGCGTTTCGACGACGGGAATGATTTGTTCGTGTGGCCCGCCGACGCTTTTATATCCAGCGCCCAAAACAACAGCTACGTAATGCTGGTTTAATCTGCTTTTTACATAGAAAACACATTGCTATCTATTAATTTGCATAAAACATGCACGAAAAGCATACTTTAAAACTCCTGGAAAGCAATTAATTGAAGATAATATCCAATTGACATCGAGAATTGTTCCGGTACATTTGAAATCGCCATTCGCATAAATAGCAGCATTCCACGGCGTGAAATACATTTCGTTAGGTACGTTTAAACTGTCCTCGTATCCAATCTCATGGCTTCCAATCGATGTGTTTGAACAATGTATGTACAAAGCGTTACAAGTGTCGTTAAATATTGCGGTATCATTATCAGATGATACTTTTAACGGCGCATCGTTAACGATTAATTGTAAATATCGTTCGTAATCGCTGAAACCCAATGTGATGCAAACATCGCTCGCCGTTTTACCTTCAATTCCCGTGAAATTGCCACACATTGGTCGCCATATTCCGTTCTGGTAAAACGCTAACACGCCTTTCGAATACAGTCGCGGCCGTTTATCCGCGTCCAATTCAATTTGATATTTATTTGTTAGCGCAACTAGAATCATATCAATTAAGCAATAAAATTAACTGAATAAAAGCAAAAAAAGCGACTAACAGCAATCCCATTCATCTTCATTATAGAGACAATCAACGTTATTATCACATTTCTTCTCTAATGGAATGCAAGTTTTATTAAACCGACAATAAAATTCATCTTCTCGGCAGAAATCTATAAAGGAATTTCAATTAATTTCAAAATAAAATTTTTGCATTTTGTAATTGGGTGAAAATTTAAATAATTAATTTCAGCATACCGCAATCGCTTTCGTCTGTTAAATCCGTACAATGTACAACACCATCGCAGATCGCCTCCGGATGAGATGTTTTTAAATAGTCAGCACATGTGCATGTCAGTTCATCGCTACCATCTTCACAATCAAAAATTTTATCGCACCTTTTCTCCACGGAGATAGTTTCAAATATCCTGCATAATACGATTAGCTTTTTACAGTTTTTATCTGGCTGAATTTTATGTGCAATTGTGTAAAATAATAAAGATAGTAAAAAGAGAGTGTGTAGTGCTAGTAAAAGTTGATACTAACTTTTCGCATAAAAATACTTGACTTTTAAAAGGTTTTATCATTGCTGTTTTTCCCTGTGTCCCATCCGGGGTGCTTCCGTTAGTTATGAACCCGTCCTGATCAGATATCGGAAACGCTGCGTCATCTTCCTGTCCATTTTCATCCATTATTGGCTCGCCGTCCATCCTGGTGGAATTGTTTAAATCGATGTTGGTCGCGCGTGATATTTGTATCGGATTAAACATATTTCTCATCGCACGTTCAAACAACGATGAGAAACTATTTCGCCTATCGCAACCGACTTCATCATCGCCGTACAAACAATCTACCACTTTATCACAACGTCGTTTCTTTGCTATACATCTCTTTATTTTCTTGCAGACATAGCCAGGACAATGATGTAATGGTGTACGTAAAGGTAGTCCAGTATCCTCTACAAAATTGTTGAATCAGTTATTAAATAATAATAAATTACAAAACTTACTTGCGTTTTCGTAGATCCAATCCATGTACGAGCTGACTCGAGTATATACTCCTGGTTCGTTCGGTCGGGCGCATCCTTCTCCATGACTAACGATGCCGGCTAAATACCATTGATTTCGATTATTCGGATTACGGCACAAAAACGGGCCGCCACTATCGCCTTGACACGCATCCTTGCCGCCTTCAATATATCCAGCGCATATCTCATTCCCCTCGATGTCTTCCTTGCGTTTGCACTTTGCCAAGATCGGCACATCAACCTCGCGCATATGATCGGCTACAATTATCTAATAAATGAGTGTTGGTTATAAATATGAAAACATTACGATCTGGGCCGTGTTCTCGTGTTGCGCCCCAGCCAACAGCCGTACATATTGTTCCAGCCTTCGGTCCTTTATCATAATTTAATCCGGCTGTAAACTCAGTGGGAAGACAAATTGGTCGTACGTATTTATTATACTTGACAGGAGCGTTCAATCTCATTAATGCAATATCATTTTTTAAATTCTTTCTATCATAACCTTCATGAGCAATAACATCCGAAGTATGGCGAACTTGCTGTATGGGTGAAAAAGAGAATCTCCTTAACATTCCCACTTCGATTTCATAATAAAAATTCCAATACCTGCAGCAGATATCAAATTATTGTACAGTAAAGTACGTACGAAATGATTAAACCGACTTTTCCACACAATGTGCGGCTGTAATAAGCCACGAGTCGGTGATAAGTACGCCGCCGCAATGGAATATCCCGTTTTTGTAGATTGATACGACCCATGGCCAAGCTGCCGGCTGACAGGGCTTACCGCCAACGACACCAACGATCGTTTCGTTAAAGTCAACATCTCGCTTCGCTTTAAATTGCGACATAATCTGTTCGTCGCTACTTTCTAAGTCGGCACGGAGCATCGGCTTTGATAGTTTACGTATTCCGCATGTCGGTTGCGGACATTCCACATGCACAGCTCTATTTCCCATACAAGTGTCATTTATTTCGACTGCGCCGATATGCGATGGATTAGCATACAATCCGTTATATTCGCCAAGGATCGGTAATAAATGTGAGAGCGGCGGCCTAAACATATGTTTAACATGATGTAAGTGAAACTTTAACTTCACATCGAACGAACAACTTACAGTATGCTAGCTTCAGCGTCTTGTTTGCATGCATCCAAAGCCCATACTTCAGCGTTCATACATGCCGGATACCATACTCCACGATAGTTTCGATGCAAGAAGCCTACATTGTTTGATAGTTTATAAGTATCGTCGCTCATTTCCACCGTCGGTAAAAGTATCGAACACTCCTTCTCATCATCCTCCGATGGACATTGTGGCACGCCGTCGCATCGTTGTTCCATCGGAATACACGTCGCAGCGTCCGAGTATTTCCAATCATCGCAGATAAAAGCATCCTTGGGGCATCCTTTATTCGAGAGAAAAATCATTTAATATCATTGAACGCATTGTCACGATATAGAGTAAGCGTACCGAAACATTCAATTTCATCTTCACCGTGCGGACAGTCCAAGTATCCGTCGCAGAGGCGCTTCTCGTCGATGCGATACTTGCACGAACAGAACGCCTCGTCGCTGTTGTCTGGACAGTGAATTACATCATCGCAGATGAACGCCGTCTTGATGCACTTTGATTTATCGGCGCACATTTGTTCATCGTGATTGCATAGATCCGAGTCGCGCATCTGATTCCTTTAAAATGCATTAGTGATAAACTATTTAATCGAGGGTGATTGCAATATACATACTTGGTTGACCCTACAACTTGTTGAAAATTATCATCGCCGCTCCGAACTTCCACCCCTGCCAATCCGGCTATATTATTCGTCGGCTGCGGTAGTGGATTACACAGATAGTATTGACCTGCAGGTTGAATTTGTCCGCTTGGATAAACTGGTGCATAGCCATTAATCTGCTGCAGGCCTTGAGGATAATTCGGTGCAACGTATGTGAATTGGGGATTGATAACGTATGAGTTTGCAGGCGTACGAGGCACCATTGGGATAATTTGCGCTAATCGTGTGCTGGCGAAATAAGGCGCCTGTTGTTGAATTATGGAGCCGGAAGGTGGCGTATACGTTGCGATGCATGGCGTACCATGCGCCTGTACAGCGGGCGCTTCCTCAAAGTGACTTTTTTTATTATCGGCATTTATGCGCTCTTGCATCTGTAGACGAGCGCCGACAATCTCATCGCCGAAATTCATGCCAGCATTACGTTGATTGTTTTGCGGCGGCACATCAGGATTAAAATTGTAAGGCGGCACGTTATGTGGATGTTGTTCATTATTTTCCATTTTATTATTTATTGGATGGTTGGCAGGGAATTGCATCGCTATTTCCGGATGGATAAATTGCGATTGATCATGTCCGTGATTGTGCATTCGATTGTGCATAGGCGAGTGCATTGATTGACGATATTGGAAGGTTTCTTGAGCGGGTGGCTCAGGATATCGAAGTACAGGTGCATCATAATGAATTTGTGGAAAGTGTCTTTCCATGTGGGGATAATCCGGCGCATTGCGTTTACTTTTCACACTAAACTTGGCGTTTTTCACCTCGACTTTGAACCCGCCATCAACGTTGATAGCCGGCTGTTTAATATCCTCAATCTCGGTACGCACCTCGGTCGAATGCTTATCAATACCATGATTATCTTCAACGCCATCAGCCCACAGGTAATTATCTAATAAATCGAAGTAATTATCGCTTGCATCATAATAGTCAAGCAGTAACGGTGCTTGCTTAAATTCATCATCACGATTGTATTGTTGGTGGTACTGTAATGCGTCCAAGACGTGTTCGACGTTGCAATCTTGCAGTGTAAACGCAGCATTTTCCTGAATAAAGATCGCACAGCAATCTTCAAAATGCTTCGTTTTTTTGCAGCGATCCAATTTATCAACATAGCGCAAAACGAGCGCCGTTAAATCGTTATCATTCTTAGATCGCATAGGAAAAAAGCCTGAAATTGCATCCGAGTGATAAAAGAGATGTGAAATTTGACATATTTAATTTTACCTTTGTTGTAAGTGAGCAGATATAGCACGAAACATCCGCATAGAATGCAAGTGCTGGTGAATAGTATTGTAAACAGTTGTTTTTTGAGCGAGTGGGAATCGGATTTTTGCAAACTGCAATCTGTTTTTTCTGCGTTATTTGTCGATGGAATGTATTTGCGTGTGAATGCTTACCTGACACGCTGCTAATTTGGGATAGTCGACGCAGATCAACGTCCGTCATACCGTCCGGTTCGACGAAACGTTTTGGGCTCGGCGATTTTTCGAAATCATCGCGAAACTTAACGTTTTTTCCCATCTTCATACCGAAATCACTCATCTAACACTGCGTGCTAATTCCAATAATTGCCGAGTGATATAAAATCGAAAATGCTTATGCGCGCAATTTACAAATAATTGTGTAAGTGTTTTTATGCTATTTGACAGTCAGCATATACCGTTACAGCAAATGAAATATTAAACGAACGTGAAATTAAATTGAAAATCGTTTTGTCAAAGATGCCTCACTTCCTGCGCGAAGGCAGGCAAATGGAGATTTGTCTCTCGATGCAAAACACTTTTTATATAAAATGTGAAAAGTTAAGAAGTTTCCTTTACGCATAAATATTTGTTTTTAAAGCGAATCGAAGGATTTGAATGAGAAATGATTTGCGAACGTTTAGTGACACCTTGTTTGATGTTAAAGCGACGTAAATGATGATGATTTCATGTGCACATTTTGCGGCTCAACGCCGATCGAATAGAAAAATGAGCAGCGAAATTAAATAATAATTTTCAATATTTTTCAGCGTGCCACTAGACTATGTGTATGTAGTAGGGAACACCGATGGCAGGCTACAATAAAAAATGCATTTCAGCGGTTCGTTGTGATTGACATTTTTCGATTAACTCTTATATTTATGAAAACGCGGTGAAATTTGCAATTTACTGCTGCATGCCCTTATTATGCACGCACATAATCAACTCAAACAAACAAGCACACACAAACCGAGTGCGCGGGAGGGCGTAAAAAAGCCGCCGACTGATATTTATTAAAATCGAGCGTCTATTAAATGGGGGGTGGGATTGTAATTTCCGATACTACAAAGCCATTGAAATGATAATGCAATATTAACTGCAAAGAATAATTATTATGGTAGACAAAGGTTAAGGGATGGAATCTTGTTGGAATTTAGGAGCTTGACCACTAAAGCGTCCCAGCTTTACCGACAACAATTTCCACTAACTGGCTCGGGATTGCCAGTGGATTAATTGCGGACCTTTGGGAACGTTTACCGCCGCCACGACAATAGACCAAGGATATAAACTAGAGCGAGGAATTACAGCTTCCTGCCGGTCGTCAACACCTATATTACTTTAATCCCCAAAGTAATATAAAGCATCTGTCCCTTTGCAAAACCACCAATATTGTTACTAGATTTACACACTAAATTATACACTAACAATTATAAAATGAAACTATAAATATGCTTTCATCAAATATTCACACAGATAAAAGTGCAATTTTTTGCAGTTTCTAGAAAATCAAGGTTTATCACAAGTTTACTTCTTTTGTCACAACATATTAAATATTATGCTTTATCATATCGATAAGTGTTTTCTAACAAATTTTATGTGTGGAATAAGACTAGAGGCAAAGTGGTACACATCAGTAAGTCAGGTGGCATAAAATATAATCAAATCAGCAATTATTAAATTATTGAATTAGTTAAAAAGTGATCTATAATACTTAATTATTTAACGTGTTTCAAATTATCAGATTTATGCAGTTCATATACAATCATGTTTTTAAATTAATTACAATTTTAATGGTAATTTGATTATGACTCTCTCATAGATACTCGAGTCATCAACTCAACTAGGTGATTTGCAAGGTTCTCAGAAATCAAACTTCTTTCTAACACAGATGGATGCAACATTCGGAGTGTATACACTGTTTTAATTATTTTTAAATTAATTACTATTTTAGAAGTATAATTTCCTTACGTCTCATTTTATAAATGTCCTAATCCTGAACTCAATTAGGCGGTTTTCACTATTTCACAAAATTTAGACTCATTTCCAATACAGATGGGTGCAACATTGGGATTGTATGTACTATTTTGGTTTCAATTGCAATTTTAAAGGTTCTATTTTGCCTGTCTTGTATAGATGTTCCAGTCCCCAACTCAACTAGGCGCTATTTCCAGTTCTGAAAAATCAAACTCCTTGCTAACAGAAGCGTATACAACATTCGGATATACACTATTTAAAATTTCAACCATTAACTTGAAAAATTCACTCTAAAATATATCGAATTTTCTTATTTTTAACTTACAACTTTTACACTTTAGAACTCGGAATTAAAACGATTAATCAAAAATAACAAAGGATCTTTTTTAATAAGAATTGTTGCAATGTTGCTTTTTGAACATGCACCTATATCCAGCAGAAATTTAAGGAAAAAGAGTTCTATTTAGAATATAAACAAACTAGACACAAACTTCTGAAACGTAATAGAATCTGAATTACTTATTTCTATGTATATTTATAAGAAAATCTATCAACCTATTCTAATGAATAACGGATTACAATTAACTCAGACTTGAAAATGAAAAATCTTTAGAGAGATTATGGTAAAATGTAGGTGGGAGGGCATTGTATGTGTAAAAAGCTTCCATTGAGCATTCGAGACGAAATAAATCTGATGAAATTCTTTATCAATTTAATCTCGATTATCACGATGCTTGTGTCTAGGAGTCGGATGATAAACGACGTACTCATAGTAATTACCTTCTAAGTTATGGCTCATGGCGTGTATGAAATATGGTATCGCTCCGCACGCAATTACTGAGGGGTTATTTATCTTCGCAAGAGAGACATCGAGAGAGCGCACACACTAAGGGAGCTAAACTCATTCATAGCTCTCTTTATCACGTGAACTCGAGCGCACCGCGCCGCGCGCGCTTTGATAAACGATCTTCCAGCTAGCTGCTGGACAATAAGGAATTTGTTTGCCGCACTTTATCATGTAAACAGCAACTGATAAAGCGCACTCGCCGCGCCGCTGATTTATCGCCTCATCACCTTTCATTTTATTAAATCGCAGCGCGGCGCGTTAATGCATCGATCGCCATGGCGCCCACCACCGCCACGCTGAAATCACTGTGCGGCGTTTTTGAGTGGCAGACGGGAACAAATCGCTTTAATTTAGTCATTTGTCAAGCGCGTGCCCTTGCCGAATAATATTTTTGTTCTTTCAACTGTCAGTGTCGCTTTTTAGCCGCTGAATTTATCGTTGTAGTATTAAAATATTATTTATGGTAGGCTAAAGTGGCTAGGCAATAAATAACATTTCAGTAAAGAAGCAAACGAAGAGCGAGTGGAAAGTAATTTTCCACATTGCCCCATTTATCTTTTCGCATTTTTTTCACCGCTCATTTTTTTATTTATATACGATATATAGGCAGGCAGGCGGTAGGTGCTCTTGTATGTCTGCGTTCGTAGGTATATGACTGTCCAATGACTGTTCTGTCCGATCAAACGGAAAAAAATACGCCACTTTTTGCGCTTAAACTAATTTTCGCGTCACATCAAAAATTATTTATAGAAAATGGCAGCGACGGTGGCGGGGGCGGAGGTGTGGAGGTGGTAAATAAGCAAGTTTTTGACATCCTTTAACTAGATTTGCGCCTGCAAGTGATGTTAACTTGCAATGGCTTTGAACTCGCCTTTTTATTTCATGTTTTTCGTATATTTTTCGTTTGCAATGTGTTCACTTTGACTACATATTTTCCGGCTGTCATGTTACAAGTTTCATCCTTCTGACGCGTGTCATTTTAATTCGCTCACGTTGCCAAATCATTTTTTCTGCAATAAATTGGTAATTAATAGTCAAATTCAGTTTCGCGAAGTAAAAGATTATCATCAATCAATTCTATTTTCGTAATTACTTTTTATTCAAAACTATGATATTCCTTATAAATTGTAAGATACCAGTAAGTAAGTAACAACTAGACATTTAAAAAGAGTATTATTTTTGTAATAAATTTATTAATTAAAGTTTTATTTTAAAAATAATCTGTAGTTGATAATATTGTATCTATCAGGTTGGCAACTAATTAATTGCCGATTTCAGTTATAGCTGCTTTTCACTCCCATTTTTAGGATATCCAAATATGTTATGATCTCCTTTTTTTATATATGTTAGTTGATATCACAACCTAGCTTTATAAGTTCATTGCGTAGATATTTTCTCAAAGTGTTTTTTCTTATCTCAACATTAATATGAAGTGCAAAAATGAACATTTTTGCCATATTTTGCTTTATGATTTCTGTAAAAGAAAGAAAGTAGTGTAAACCGACAAATAGTTACCTAACGCATATGGTGATGAAACCCTTAAAGAGGGGCAATGCCGAGATGAGTTTGAAAAATTCCGTTCTGCAGATTTTTCTCTTAAAGATGACCAACGTTAAGGACGACTAGTTGAGCTTAATGATAATGAAATTAAAACCATCATCAGAAAGATGACAAAAGGTCATCAAACAAAATGGAAAATACCTAATAGATTAAAGTTTTTTTCATTAAAAAAAAAACTCGCTTATTTCATTGAACAAATCGGCAATTACTTAGTTGCCAATCCAATATATAACATTTGTTGAGAAACAAACTATTTTTTTACCTAATCTATATATTTTTGAAAGCATTAACTAAAAACATTATTAAGTAACTCAATTTTATAAAATTTCTAATTTTAACATTTTAAAGAATTTTTTTAATTCTAGAATATTACTACACTGCCTTTAAAGTAAACAGCATTGTTATAGTAAGGCTGAAACATGTAGG
>JARJDW010015600.1:0-17220 GCA_030264715.1 Adinopsis sp. GC000173 | reverse complement strand
CATTTTAGTCAAATAAGAAGCTAAAAAATTATTAACAATAACTTGATTTATAAAATATAAAATAATTTTACAAAAAAATGAATAAATATTGATGCATTTGTTACGTAAGCTCCTAAAATTGATAGAAATTTTAACTAAACGTTAAAAATAAATTAGAATATTTACAATTTAATAAAATTACTTAATTTATAAAAAAAAAATAGTTTAAATTTTCAATATTTTTGCAAGAATTGAATAAATATTGCATGCATTTGTTACGTAAGCTCTTAAAATTGATTGTAAACTAAAATAATGTCAGCAATGACTTAATTTCTAAAAAATTTGCTTCGATATAGCATACTTTAGCTTGAACTGAATAAATATTGATGCATTTGTTACGTAAGACGCCGGAATTGGCTGTCGTTTGTTAAAGAAATAAGAACTTTGCCCAAGTTCGACTCCATCGTCGGAGAAATTTGAATTGAATTGCTTACTTTAGCCACCAGAAAACTTTAGCACAAAAATACCACTCGACTTTTTAATAACCACGACGTCAAAACTAATCAAATTCTTGTTACGTAATAATTAATTATATTAGATCGTTGTACAAATTTTAATACATAATAACAAACAATGAAACTTTTTCGTTTCTGGTAAATACGAGATGTAATAAATCAAGGAAATGATAAAATTTGTTGCCTTTGTGCGAGGAGGAGGAATTCGTTACGTAAGATGCTGCTTGTGCTGCTGGAAACGGAGCCAGTTTAATGAAAATGCTTATACGACTACGAGAAGATTAAATTAAAAAAAAATTTCATACAAATAGAAATTTGTACAAACAAACAAATAGTGTATGCATTTTTACAATAGTCGATTTTTAATTAAAAAAACAAATAACAAATAGATTGTTTTAATTCGTTTTAAACATGCGGAAATATCCGCGTAATTAAATTAAAATACTACGAGTAAAAAGTCGGATCAATTATGTTGTTGTTACTACTGCAAGAAGTGAGGAGCGCGGTTAATTTTTAAAGCGCGCGTCGTGCATAATTTACGCGCAAGTTGCCAATTTCGAATAAAAAAAATAAAACACACACAGACATAGACAGAGAATGTTGATGTTTCGATCAATTCAAGCAAGGTGTGGTTATTTTTCACCCGTGCTGCGCGCACCCGACAAGACGAGAAGAGAGCGCTTAAATTCCAAGCGCGCGCGCTTTATGTATGTATATAAGTGTAACGCAAAATTTGTAATAATGCACGTCAAGTTTTTTAATTAAAGCCCCGAAATTTATTCACCTCCTGATTGCAACGCTTAAATTTTCACTAAAATTCACGTTTTAAGCGAAATTGATGTTAGTGTTGCTTGCTAATAATAAGTAAAGATTTTCGTCGTCAAGAACAATTTAAATTTCGGTCAATAATGTGGAAAATGTTGCAAGTTTTTAATAATTTATTTATCGAAGAAAGTTTCGAGAAGTTGATGAAACTACAATTTAATTTTTTTGAAATATTTAAACGCTTGCAAGTTTTGCTAATAACAAAACAATATTTTAATGAAAATCGAAGCGAATTAGCGCCTTACAACTACGCACAATTATTTTAATTCACAAAAATAATTTCCATTCGTGAATCAATAGTGAAGCTCCAATTTGGCTAAAACATCCGAAAATCAATCGCATTTCAAATGCAAATTTCATTACAATAAACGCTAAATATCGCAGCGGAATACTGTGGGGTGGTTGTGAACAAAAAAAACTAGGTGCTGCCGCCTTAGTCCCCCCCGTCCGTCATCGCTCATAATATCTCCGTCGACAAGTCAAACAACAACAACAACGCACTTTTGTCATAAGTCAGCATTACGTTTGGGTGTTGTTGTAGCGAAAATTTACGAGTGGTGGCATGGTGTGTGTATGTGTGTGTAATAATATACATTCATTACTCTCTCGCTGGTGAAGTTTCTTTGCTGTGAGATTTATGCGTGCGTGGAGGCGGGCGTTTCGTACGTACGCACATTTTTTTTTTGACGCAATGCAACCATGCATCATCAAATTCAATACGAGTTAATGTCTTCATAAGTTGACGTAGATTTGTTTTTATGGAACATTGATGGAACAGTTGCAATCGCCATAAAACGCAATCAAAGGCTGGATAAATTTTTGCAACTGACGTTGACTACCAACCCAGTAGGTTTAATATTACTATTTTCTAACCTAAAAAAAGTGACTTTTATAAATATGTTGGTAATTGTATTAATATTTATTGTTAAAGATTTTTATTGGAGTATTACAATTGCCACAAACACACACCGAAAAAAAAAGAGCGAGTGAACGCAAAATAAATTTGTGTAACTGACATGGTTTCGTTTATTTTCCTCTCTCGTTGTTTTTTTTTTCAATGTATTCCGTCGAGATTAAAACGCTTGATTGACGTTTTGCATTCGACCCGCAGAGCGAACTAATTGTTAGTATTGCGGCCGGGGTGAATTTGATCAAGAGTACCTACGCAACGCAAAAAAGAGCAAGCATGACTCTCTCTCGTTCGCTTTCACTTAATAAATAGATTACGCTTGGCAACATTACAATAATATGTGCTCATTTACCCACCACCACCGTAAATTTTCATCCGAATTAAAAATATAAACGACATGATGGCGTACGTACACCATATGCAAATTGCGCCGCACATAACTTACCTCAGCCATGACGTGACATGGGTGTTGTATCGCACTTGTCTCGGCCAGAAGATAACTGCACACACACATAAACATTACAAACAGGCGGACGGGCAAAAATCCTAAATACCATTCCAACCATACATTCTGGACTGACTGCACGCCGCTGATGAATGAATGAATGAATGAACTATCCACCTCCACCATATAATCTAGAAATAAAGAAAATATATATTAAATTTAGTATACTATATATTTTCGCACCCATTATTTTTTTATTATTAAAAAAAATGCCAACAACGTTGCGCTTTTACGACAAGAATTTATTATTTTCGCGCAACATTTGATGTGTTGTTTCATGTTTAATTTATTTTATTTTTTTTTAGTAAAATTTATCACTTGTGTAATTTTTCTTCATCGATTTTTTCACACACAAAAACGCATTGTTGTATTCTAATTTATTTAATGAACACTCAAACGCAAACAAAAATATAATAATTGCTGTGCCACACAATGAAGATTGCAGTAATTATATTTGATCAATCGATAATTTTAATAATAAATCACAATGCATTGCACGCGCTTTTTTTACTCTCTCTCTCAAATCAAAGCATCAGCAATGTTTTTTATCGATTGCATTAATTCGCACATGAAATTGTAAGTAATCCAGGTCCGGATTTATAGTAACTTGAAGCCGGTCCTGCATTGATGCAACCACATAATATCATAAATCATCGCTCGAATGGATACATTTTTAAGCTCTCTAATACTCGCAACCACCAGAAAGGCGGCGAAAAAAAATGCGACCGGTTCTCCTTTTTTTTTCCTCTTTTTTATTATCGACGATAAACTTTTATCCTCGAAGCGATATAATCGATCTTCTTGCCGAGAAAGAGGAGGAGGTGGAGGAGGCGGTTTGGCAGATGCGCTACTAACCGGACTTAGCATACCGGATCCAAACCTCGCGAGTTTTTGAGTCAACGGCGCCGAGCCATAAAAGCGACGCCGGACGAATGCTGGTTAGGCTCTGATGGCTTGCTAATTTATCGCTCGTTAACTCGTTGCTGCCTGCTGATGCTGGTGTGAAAAAGGCGGTTTTGCAACTACAATTGTAGAATTTTCAAACAATTTTAATTCTCTTTCATAATAAATTCGATTAAACGTATTTATATTTTGTAATCGAAAATCAAATCGCCAATTGATGGTATTATTGCTAACAGCGCGTAATTGCATTGCAGCGAAAACAACATCAAGCCCCTAATTTAATAAGCATCGCACAGCAGCAGTAGCAGCAGCGAGCGCCCTTCTTCTTCTCTCCCCCGATTAAAATCGGAAATGTGCGATTTATTCGAACGGAAAAATAATGTATCGCAGCAGTAGCAGCATAATAATAATAATAATAATCGTGATTCGATCGGGAGCGCGCCGTGTAATAAAAAGAAGGAAAAATCGCGCGCGCTAGCGATCGAAGCAAGCAAGCAAGCAAGCACGGAAGGAAGAAAAGTGGAAATAGTGGTGGAGAGCACGTCGACGGCTAGTAGTTGTTCTCGCAGCACAAGCAGCGACAGCAGCACCGAAGTCGTCCGGCGAAATTTTGAGGAGCAGCGAATCTAGGTCAGCAACGCGCGGCGGCCACCGCCTCTCCGACCGACACACACACAATGCGCTCCCCCGACGACGACATGGACACGTTGGGCTGGTTGGACGTTCGTTCGTTCAACGGTCGCGCGTTCGACATGCAATTTTTTAATTAGCTAATAAATCATCGCGTAATTAACTAATAGCTACAACAATTCTACCATTTTTATTCATTTAAAAGAAAATAAGAGTGTATTGAAAGTTTGCTAGGGATTTATAGAATAATTTTTGGATTATTCTCCTTCTAGATAATCCCTATTGAATATCTTGTTTGTACAAGCCATGTAGGTTAATTTGTAACACTTACTTCGATAAGAATTACAGCTCATTAGGATATTTTAAAGTAATAGAGAGCCAAATGTTAAACAATTTGAGATAAAAAACTGTTTACAAAGATTCCCTGACGGCTTTTGACGTTTTTTGTATGGATTTAAGAAAATGTAGAAAATATTGAAAGAATATTTTTCAAATAATTTTAAGATTATCTTCGTTATAGATAATCCCATATTGAAAATCTTGTTTGTACCAGCCAATTTGTAACACTTACTTGGATATTTCATGCCGATTTACAGCCAATAAGTTGTACTCTATCTGAAAAATATAAAACAATATCAGTTTAAATTAATAAAGAGGCAAATGTTAAAGAATTTCAGATAAAAAACGGTTTACGAAGATTCTATAGAGATTTTGCTGGATATTTTTAAAGTAATTTTAAGATTTTCTTTCGTTATAGATAATCCCATATAGAAAATCAATCAGAAACTTGTTTGTACAAGCAATGTAGGTTAATTTCTAATACTTACTCCAATATTTCATTGATAAGATGATGATTTACCGCTTGGAAGTCGTACGTACACCATGCTAAAAATATAATAATCGATTAGTAACTTATTTATAATGTAAGATGGCCAATAACAATGTTATTTCAGACAAAAAACTCTTTATGAAGATTATATAGTGACTTTTCACGTATTTTTTTAGATAAGGGTTTAAGAAAATGCAGCGTAAAGTGTAGAGAATATTGAAAGTCGGCACTATCCTTTGTTCGAATTTTACGTCGATTTTCCCCCTGAGATAAGCGCTATAGAAAATTTGCACGCATTAAAAAGTTGCTTAAAATTTTTCCATATAATTAGTAACATAAAAAAAACAATTAAATCAACAAGAGCCAAATATTTAGTAATTTACAACAAACTGAATTTTCTAAGGATTCTAATACGATTTTCGATAAGAATTTAAGAAAACGAAGTGTGTAAAATAAACAGAGAATATTGAAGGTCTGTAGCTTGCTGCTTTGTTAGATAAGTATGTTTTTAAAACAATTTTAAGATTGCTTTTGTTCATTGAAGATAATCGCTATTGAAAATCTGCACATACATCGGAAATTTACTTGCAATATCTACGTACAATGCATGTAACTTAATTAATATTTACCTATAGATCATATCTATATGATTAAAATACAGTTTGAGACGGTAGTAAGTTATTATGATGTACGACGGTCAAGCAGGAATCATTTAGTGAATTAACAGAATCATTTTTACTTCGAAAAAGAGCCCCAACAAAAGCCGTATTCTCTAGAGCTTAATAACAATGATTTACAGCTTATTATTATTGCTTACCGTCCTATATACGTATATATATATAGAGGTGAGTTGGCGCTGAATAAAATCGTTGTCCTCTTTAAGAATACGAGCCGGCGGGGAATTAAAGCTGCAACACAACGAGAGAAAAAACGCCAGCAACGAATTAAATAACAATTATTTGAAAAGATGCGCTCGGTTCGAGATTATTGTGACAAATTGTACGCGCTTCGGCAATAAAAATAAATTGCTGGACGTCGACGATGTTAGTTGCACGCCACCGCTGTCGATTAACAGCCATATTGTGTTGCCTTACAGCATATAGATAAGACGACAGAGCGACTGAGAAGAGACCGTGCTTCTCGTAGCAGCAGCAGCAACGTTCTTTTTAGCGTGCATTCATGCAGAAAGAGAATAAGCGATCGGAAAAATAACAAAAAAAAATATTATATATAATATAATATATATAAGTAAACAAGAGGAGCGTCGTTTTGCTTGTGTGCGCTTATCGAGCGCCCTACAAGCTTAACACAAAAATTTACTTTACTTTGAAATACATTCTATCTAAGTGCATGCATTTTTCATCAAATTCTAATTAGAACCACCGCACTGCTACACTTACAATTAGTTAACAAGCGAAATTGCACATGCACATGCTAAAATGTGGTAAATAGCAGCGATTAGACGTTTGTGTTGAGAATAAATCACTACAAAGTGACAATGCAGCAATATTGTTGATTACCACACTAAGATTATTGCTGCTTAAGCCCGGTGTGTGGGATGAATTGTATCGATCGCCATGTTTTCTATTACGAATGATAAACTAACTGTTATAGGCGAGTGTAGCGTGCAATCTAATCTCGAATTGCTGCTGCTGCTGCTGCTGGAATCAATCGATTGTTCACATGTGCAAAGAAAGCGCTTCTCCACATACATCAAGCCGTCCATTAATTTATTGTAAAGCGACAAAAACTAAGCTAATTAAATACTCACATATGCAATGCGAATTCAGTGCCATTGAATGATGCGATTTCTGGCTGATTAGTTCTTCAAAATGGCGAAATGTCGTTTAGCTTGAACGCTACAAGAATTCTAATGCGATTTTCTGACCCAAAATCAAGTATCCAATAAGCGAATATTCTTCGTTTCTATTCCATCCATCAGAAATCAGCTTCTATGTGACTTAATTACAAACGCCTTACTTTGTAACTAAAACCAAACATGTATTTTTCATAAACGAGATGATAAAGACTTGTTCTTACAGATGATAGGTTATAGCATAATACATTCAACAATCGCTGACATTTTCACAATCTGTTTTCTGGCTGATTAATTCGACGAAACGGTGCTGCAAGCAATTCACACACACATACTCACAGACAGGATTAATAAGCTAAATATTGGAGATACGTCGTACGCGAATTGCAGAAATTTGCATCGAATCATTCCGCTGTAACGAATTGAGGTTATACTCACTGTTTCTTATAATAAGTTTTGTATTTTGTAACGATCTACATTTAGATTTTGTATTAAATATGGTAATTATCCAGTAAATTACACGTGTTAATCATCACCATCGCACGAAAATAATTAAAATAAAGCATTTTTGTTTGTTTACTATTTGAGCATGTTCTATTTATCAACGTTGGCGTTGTCAAAAAATTAGCACCTCACGCATGCGCACTCGTCACCAAATACGGCATTGCAAATGTTTTTGTTTTGCATTTTTGTAAATCAACATGTTGCGTTTGTTGAATGTCGGTATTTATAAAACTGAAATTATACCTTTAATCCAAATATGCGAGTTTATTCAGCATGTGTTTTTGTTTTGATATCGTGTTGATAGTGTTCAGTCGATTCGGCATGCGTGTGTGCAGGAGTTTCCGGCGTATGGAATTTGCTGAGACGATGTTTACGTTAAAAGCGTTGAAGGAAACGTATTTTTGATGAAATCGATGAAATTAACGGTATGTACGAACATTTATAGGTTTTATTTTAGTGGAAATTAATTGGTTGGTTGCTGGAGGATAGCTTTTTATGTGCGCTACCAGCTCTGAATATTTTGTATATTTTTGGTTGCATAAAATATAGATTATAGTAATATTTAGATAAAAAGTGTTAAGAAAATTGTAGTTTTGATTAAATTAAAGGTATGTAGTATTGTGTATTAACACCTATAGCTTGTTTTTTACGGGATATTAATTGAATGATTATTGAAGGTTAGCTTTTTATGTACGTCACCAGCTATGAATATTTTGTGTATTTTAGGTTGCATAAAATATAAAATTTTCTAATATAATATTTACGTTAAAAGCGTTGAGAAAAATGCATTTTTGATTAAACTAATGGTATGCACTATTGTATATTATTGTATTAATACCTACAACTTGTTTTTTTTTCTTACAAAATAAAGCGGGGATTATTGAAGGTTGACTTGTAATGTGCGTAATCATTGATGCGAATTTCGTATATATTGGGTTGCATACAATATCGCAGCTATTAAATAAATTAAGCTTGAATTTGGTACGAAATAGGTACGTAGTAATGAAAAGCGATTAAATACTCGGTTACAAAAGCGATTATTGCACCAATTCATCATAAATTAAAAACTAATTAATCGCGACCGTGCCTTTGATTGGCCATTCCACCCCCGAAAACCGATACTTTTGCAGTGTGCGGAACTTAATCAACTAACTTCCATCCTTCCTCCTTTCCGTTTCTGCGTTTCGGGCCAAATTAAGTTTGCCCCCCGTATATAAATTATCAAACACGGCTTAAAAACGATACTACGGTGCAGCAAAGGATTCGTAATAATAAAACGCGCAATTTATGCGCTCGAAACGAACGAATATCATTCGATAAAAATGGTTGTTGATGATGGTGGCTGAAGCGCGCGCGGTGGAGTTGTTGTTTTGCTGCTGGCACGATTTTTATTTGTTTGGCCGTGTGCCAGCGAGCGGCAAAAGAAGTTGTGTCGTCGTCGAGGTGGACGAGAGAGAAAAAGATCGGTGGGTTGGTTGCTCGGCGCTGTGTGATGATGAATAAACATCGATGATTAGATGCGCTGGTGTAGGATTATTTACGATTGGATTGGAAAGTTTGATGAGTTTGACTATATATATTGTTTGTTGACAATTTTTGCATCTGTTACTTCACATAAAAATTTCCTAGATCCGGTCCTGTTTGACGATATTTTTAGCTAAAATGCATCGATTTGCCGCCGAAAAGCTGCAACTATTTCTATATACATTTGTGCATTTTCACGTTTATTAAATTGTTTTTGCGATGACAACGTTATAAATTGCAATATATAAAACACGTTTAATGTACTCTGATGCCATTTTTTCGTCCGTTTTTCTCTCTTTCTGGTGGGAGATAATGAAAGCATCAGCGCGCACACCACCACCACCACCAGCTTATCGTAAAGTTTACAAATCGTGACAGGCGAAGGAATTCGCTGAAAACGGGGGCGAAAAAATCAACAACAGTGATGGTGACGTCTTGGTGAAATACATTTTTAGTTCGTTCCAAATTATTTTTCAAAACATTTAAGGATTTTTATTAATTTTGATGGAAAATCGAAGGAAAATCGAGAAAAATTTCCCCACACGCAAAGAAAATCCATCAAAATTTTTGGTGCGATGCTACGAAAAAAAATAGTGTCAGGAATTGCTTGATGTATGCTAATTAGCATCGCACCGCCGAAAAACACGTCATCTGTTGTATCGCATCATGGCATCTATCTCATCGCTTATGCAATCCGCGCGCGCGTTTTTCGCCCTGCTTTTGTAATCGCGTCGCGCGACGTATAAAATGTTTTGAATATATGATAGAGCAAAGATTTACATTTTAAGAGCGGTAGTGTGTGTGTGTGTGCACGTTTCCTCTACCACACACACACACACACGAAACAATTCGGTGACAGGCGAGATGTTTGGTTGTGTGTGTGTGTGTGTATAAAAGCGAACGCGACGACTACTACTAGGACGACGACGATGAAGGAATCGATATTTGTGTCACTACTGTGCGCACCGCCGCCGCTTTTGTTGTTTATTTGGCGAACGACGTCGCACGTCGACGAGAAAATTGCGGATTTTTTTGTTCGCTTCTTATGTGGTGGTGTAAAGTACTTCAAATCGAGCACTGGTTTATTCTAAAAATAAAAAATAAAATGGAATTTTGTTGCTTAAAAATTTGTAAATTTATGTTTAAAACTTGTTAAATGCTGCATGATTTGTTGAATTATTTGCAAGTGCAGTTAAAAATAGCACCAATCGGTTGGTCAATGAATGAAAATTTGGAGCGAGGCAGAAAGAAGCCGGCATTATTTATTTAGGCAATTTACCTCCTGATGGCTGGAAAATCGAAGCGGCGTTTTACTAACTAATTAAGCGCAATCGGAAAATGCTTTATCACTAAGTGGCAGATGGAAAAATGGTTAATTTGCTCTGCCTCAAAAAAAAGCACGAGCGAAAAAAATTCATCATCAAACTTGTATATATGCAGACAGTATGACAATTTTTTCCAATCCTGACGTTCTCGTTGTCGTCGTTGTCGTCTTCTTCTTCTTCGCCCCCTCATCGTTATTTATCCACGCGCGCGCCCTCGAGCAAGAGCGCGCTGGTTAATTAGCTGGCTGTCATGTTAAATGGCGGCATTCGCAATTTCATTCCGTCGCTGCACACATACAAACACACAAAAAAGCAATTTGCATTTCGGACGATTTCAATTTTTGCTGGCATTGTTGTAATGATTACTTTATGCACTAGTTATATAAACAACTAGTTTTTTTTTTCATTTTTCAATGATGTTTATTTACGCGTCCGATTTTGGACGATTTGAGTTTTATGTAAATACAGAGCGACTTTCTATACCGACTGGGATAAAATAACAATCCAATAATGTTTTGATAAACAATATCGCGCAGGGAGATTCGTGTGGTGGCTTTACGCCCGACACAACAAATAAATTCCAATGAGATTTGATTTGAAGAAAGAGCGGAAAGGAGGAAAAATGTTTTCGAATATGAGTAAACAATAAAATAGAGGGGAAACAGAGTTTTTCTTCTTCGGATTGAAAATGCGCTTTATCTTGTTTTTTCAAGCGACTACCTATATACATTAAAATGTTTACAAAATAAATAAAAATATTACAACAACTTAAAAATGTTTAAACTTATAAATATATTAAAAGACACTCAACATGCGATTGTTGAATAAAAGAGTTTTTAAATAAATTTATCACGCAATTGAACACGAATTAACAATCACATTACGAGAAACTCTCTCTCTTGCGATGGTGTGCAAGTAGCGTTGGGGCATAAATTCTCCCGAATTTACATCGAAACCGCATTGTAAAAAATTTAGTATTTGCTGCTGCTGCTGCTGCTGCTGCTGGAAGCAAGCGCAAGCAAGTTTTTCAGTGCTGAAATAAATGCTTTATTATAATTTAAGCGCTCGTAAAAATTCGTTACATGCATCGTACGATTTTAACCATTTTAAATTATAGGCGGTTCAATTTTGCATTATGTGCGGAAAGATATAGGAATAGATTGTACGTGGGTTGTCGGAAAAGTTTGAATATTTAAATGACACGCACTGTATATATATATGAAACGTTTCAACAATGTGTGGGGTGGTGTGGAAAAAGTTTTGCTTAGAGCTTAGCACCGGTGATACATTACAACAGGGGAGGCGAGTGGAGGTGGCGTGTGGTGGAAAATTCCTCGTGGAATTTATGTGAATTTTTCCCTCACAATCTAAGAGTGCATTTTAACATATCGCTCTCCGAAGAATAGTAGCGCTGGTGGCTTAAAAATCGTTTCGCCGCTAGATTTAAACGCGTTTTTTATCCGTTTCACGCGTATATTGTATTAAAACCCATCATCCAAAAACAAAAAAATGATGGACGTTTCTTAAAAATTTATGGCAGTGTATATCATCATGCAAATTACGAAAAAATGCTGTTATTTCCCCCCCTAACCATTCCTATATATATAATATATAGGATTAAATTCGGCCTTAATACGATAAACCTATTATTTTGAATCCGGGCGCAACTAAAACGAAAACAAACACATTTCGGCGCTTAATTAACTGTGTAATGAATTTTCCGCACACACCATGTATGATTATTACTTAAATCGGGATTAGGTAGTTATGGAATGCATAATTTGATTTTTTAAGAGCGTTAAAATGCTGCACTTTTGCACACATGCGTGCGATAAAACGTATGCTCGCTGATTCGTCGTTGGCACTTAATCAAAATATGCAATTTAAATTTGCTGGCTACAGCGCGTAATTAAACCGCAACCACTTTCATCGCATGCCATTGAATTGCGCGCCATCGTCGTCGTCGTTGTCTTTCTTTCCGGCGCGCGTAGATAAATAACCAACGTTGCGTCGAGGGTGTATGTATGTGTGTATGTATGACAACGTTTACGCAACAATTTTTTTTTCTGTATTTTTTGCGCTTATAATAAGAAATACACGGCGTGCGAGCGAGCAAAAGCGGGTGGATAAATTATGAATGAATGGGATTGCAAGTGCGCCATAAAGCACGCGAAAAATTACTTATTCATATACAAAAAAAGAAACAAGAAAAATGCGTATCGATTCAAATTTTTTGCGTACAGCAAATATTAATTGGCTGTTATGCGTCGATCATAATCGCGCCTCGAACGCATCATCAAAATGTGTACGAAGTTGGTTGTTTATTGGTGTTGTTTTGTTGGGACAAGTCATCGCGCACTGCACTGCATTCGATGATTAATTGCGGGACGATGAATTATGGCCGATGCGAATGTATACGTTTCGGTTAAATCGAGCGGAAGGCGCGCGCGTGTGTTTTGCTGGCTGGTGGCTTGTGCTATACCACCTTCGAACACACTCTATAGAGTCCTTAATTATTTTTTGTGTTTCAAACTCATAAATATATAAAAATTATCGCTGATTTTTGAGATTTTAGCAGAGAAATTAAGGAAAACGAACTAGAATTCAAAGTATTTAACAAAAATTAAGATTTTTTCTATAAAATATTGGGTTTTTAATCAATTTCTTATAGTTTTGCTAATTTTTCAGGATTTATGATACATAAACTATGATTTTTTAAGAATTTTCAACAAATATAAAGAGATTTTCTAATTTTTTTGCTATACCACCTTCAAACACACACACTATACAGTCCTTAATTATTTTTTGTGCTTTAAACTCATAAATATATAAAAATTATTGCTGATTTTTTACATTTTAGCAAAAAAAATAAGGAAAACGAACTATAATTTAAAGTATTTAACAGAAATTAAGATGTTTTCTATCAAATATAGAGTTTTTAATCAATTTCTTTAAAAAAATTATGAAATAATTAAATTTCTGATAGTTTTGCTAATTTTTCAGGATTTATGATACAAAAACTATGATTTTTGAAGTATTTTTAACAAAGATTTTCTAATTTTTTCTCACAAAATGGTAAATTTATGTTGATTTTTTGGCCGATTTCTTAAAAAATCCACTTAAATATCTCCTAAATTAATAACATTTTTGGGTTTTTATGTAATAAAAATAAAATAAAAATGATTTATGCATAAAAATCATTTTTTTTTTTTTGGTTGAATGCAATCTGGGAGCGTTTGATAAATTTTTCTATACCTACTACGTTCTGATTTTTTTTCTTGTCTTGTCGACAAAATTTATGAGTTAATACACCCTGCTATTTTCCACCAATTCGTCCTTTCGTCCTATGCTGCGCGAATAAATTCATTCATTCCCGCTTGTCCGAATTGGCTGTGAGCGCGCTATCCGAACGTCTTGCATATTTCACGCCATCCGAATAGAACACACACACACATATCGATTCGAGTGTCGAATTTTTTTTGTATTCGCCGATTGTTTTACGCATGCAAATGCGCCATTGATAGAGCGCACAAATGGGCCTCGCCGGGGCGATATTGAATTATATCCGTGTATATATGCATTTTAGCGTAAAATATATAATTAAAATGTGTGTGTGTGTATATGGTTTCATAATTAGAATACAATTTATGGCAATATGCGTTTTCATAATTTGTTTAAAGCGCATTAGCCAGCCTTTTTTGTTTCGTTTCGCAATGGGACGGGGGGATAATAATGATGCAAATTCGATTTTGCATTGCGGCAATCTCTTCGCCAAAATCGTTCGATTTCAGCCGGGCATTGTAATAAATAAATTATTCATCAAATCAATGTTGCGTTGCAATAGATATTCGCTATATAATATGTACATATTTATGTAACGCGTGCACAAAGTGGCTGGTAATTTTATATAACAAGTACGAAAAGTAACCGTTTATGGCACGATTAAGTAGACTATAAGATTGGTTGTCATAAATGTAGTCGTAAACATGAAATTACGAGACAGGATTTACAAAATTACTGACTCGGTAATATTGGTTACGTAATTATATCGTGACAGAGTGCATTCCTGGTTGCATTTTAGGTAAATTTGAATTTAAATTACAATTTGCAATCCCTTCAATTCTACACTATACCCGATCCAAGTAAATGTTATAAATATGTAACTAGCCAGCCAGCCGAGTCGGAGGCGCGCAATTTTCGGATCGCAGCGCGGAAAAAGATCTCTGCCAGCCATCGGCCGGTATAAATAACTAAGCGCGCCCGCCGCCCAAAGACCCTTATAATTGATTCGCACGCGTCCTATGAATAATCGCAATTAATAATAGAAACTTTACGGTAGTGTGTGGTGTAGTGCGAGACAACGAAATAAGGGCCAATTACGGCTCGTGAATTGTATTAATTTGTCGATAATCGTTTCTCGCATTCAAAATTATTGCAACTTTTTTTTTGTTGGCCGGCGTAAACACTTTATTGCTGCTCGTCTTGTCATCGAGCAGAGCAGCAATCTCCGATTATCGTGCAATATCGTATTTTTGCCATATCAAAAAATTTTATTGGCTGCGATGCGATATATATATACGAACCAGCGGGATTTTATTAAGCAATCCTTTTGTGTATGGCCCGGTACGTATTTTTTTTTGTAGGAGCATCCTCAATAAGCGATCAATCTTTCCACGTAATAAACAATCCGCTTCGCATTTTTTTCGCTCTCCAGCGGTGGTGGTGGAATGAATAAAATGGAAAGTTGCCGGGGCGCGCATGTTATCTCATAAATTGATCAATTGTTGTGTGTGTTTATATCAACAATGCGTGCCGGGAATTTGTAATTTTTTGTTTGTGCAATTAAAAAACAAGCAAGAAGTTGATTTTTTTCTGTCGCAAATTATTTTTTTAACAAAATCCATCAAAATTTTAGGTTTAAGTGATGCTAAAATAATAATTTGACTAAAAATGATTAAAATACTTGAATCCATCAATTTTTGCTCACATTTCAAGCATCGCAGCACTATCACTACTTTGCCCTTGCGGTGTTTGTGTAGGAAATTATGCGAAGCGAAGTTTATCTCTATCGTTTCGTTTCGAGCTAGTCTTCTAGCTATATAGTAAGTATAGTAGAGATACAACAATTTTGAACAATGAATACTGCTGCTGGTGCTGCTGCTGCGCTCAAGTCGAAAAGCCGAAACTTTTGTTTGACTAATTTCGACTTCTAGTTTCCTCTTCACCGCAATCGTTTTAATTACGTTCATCGATCGCGCGCCGGCACCCATTTGATTTATCGCATTGCGTAAGAAGGTGAATAGGACGGGCGGGGGGTAAGAAAAATGCCGCCGTCCGGAATTTACTAATAGCGTGCGAATTTTTGCTTGCAGTTGACAAATACACCGCGCAACATTATTAATTTTTTTCTTTTCTGTTCGTCGTCGTCTTCTTCGTCGTCTGCCGGCAAACACGCAATGTTTTAGCAACCCCATCCTTACAATTTTCCCCTTTTCCCAGCCGGTTCATTTTTACAAAAAGGAAATGTTTTAGTTAATTGAAGTTAAACGATTTTTTATTCAGATTCTAATCCAGTCTTTTTAAGAATTTTAATTAGTCTTTGATTATAAAAAAAAGTTATAAATTTGATTTTATTTATTTAAAAAACATGTTTTTCAGAATTACATAATTCATGCAAGATATGAAAAACGATCATTGCTTTTTTGAGCAAACATTACTCAGCTTATTAGTTATTTACATTGTGCGTATTTTGTCAGGGGGGGCACAATTCATTCATTCAATATTTAAACAATTTGTGCGAATGTGCGATGAGTCGATGTTGGAACGTGAACCGTGACCGCAACGTTAACAATCCAGCAACAACAACAACAACAACAACAAACGCTCACCGGCGGTTTTGGGAAACAATGCGGTATTGCATTTCAATGCATAGATAAAAGTATATTATACGTGGTTGGTCCGAAAAGTTTCCAGCTTTTTTTTATGGAGTTTTCTTTGCGCCGGAAATTTTTTGATTTTTCTTTGATTTTCAAGCATTTTCCATTAAAATATTTAAGGATTTACATGAAAATTGTTCGAAAAACTGCGTTCTTCTTGATTTTCTAATAATATTGATTGAAAGTCGCTAAAAAGTAAGTTTTCAGCCTTTTTTTTGATGGATTTTTCTATGCGCTGAAAATTTTTTGATTGTTCTTTGATTTTTATAACATTTTTCATTAAGATATTTAAGGATTTACATGAAAATTGTTGGAAAAACTGCGCTCTTTATAATTTTCCAATAATATTGATTGAAAGTCGCTAAAAAATAATTTGAGGATGCGCCACACTAAAAATTACTCAAAAACGAAACTTTTCGTACTACCCACGTATATTTTGACTGGATGCAGCATAGCGCACCCCGTTTTTGTTTCTTTTTTTATTAATAAATTGAAATCGTGTGCATTATTGCAGTTGTTTCTTCGCTCGCGCACACTGCAATGCAGCATGTGAATTATGATTTTTCCATTTGCTTTACTACGACGGCGATGTAATAAAATCCGAGCAAAAATTTTATGCAAATGCAAGGAGAATACGCGCGCGCGCGGAAGTTATAGCAAGTTCATTCACGAAAACTTCGACTACATTTACAAGGCGCGCACATTTAATGAGGTATTAGAGGGTAATAAGTTTTTCGGGACGGCGAAATTAATTAGTGGGATTTTTACGCCCGCCACCGCCACAGCGATCGATTTTACACCGCTGTCTCTGCTTCTTCTTCTTGGCTAACGTGCGAATTGTGTGCGTTTTGCATATTTTTCGTACGAGCAAGAATGGAGCGGCTGACAGGCAAATTGATATGCTAAGAATTTCAATACGTCGCGCTTATTCTGAAAAAAGAAGTGCATTTGCCTGAAAACACAATTTTTATAGGAAATTTATTCCATTTACATACTAATTGTTAATTATTAGGCAATAA